>CAUYTI010078724.1:0-15125 GCA_963575145.1 Galago senegalensis
TGTTTTGATACAATGACTATGCAAATGACATGAAATTTATGTGAACCAGCTTGATGAAAGTATTTCAAAATGTGTGTGAAAACACTACACTGTACCCCATGTTTGCATTAATGTATACAGCTATCATTTAATAAAAAATTACAAAAAAAAGAGAATGAAAATATAAGCTACATATTGAAAGAAAATATTTGTAAAATTCCTATTAGACAAAAGACTGGTATCCAATGTACATAAAGAAAACTTCACGATAATTAAAAATAACACAATATATGACTAACGATCTTGTTAGATAAGGTAGACAGATGAAAAATAAGCAGATGAGAGGATGTTTTGCATCATATGTCATTAGGGAATAGAAAATAAAAGGAATAGTGAGAAATCAACGCATACTTTTTTAAACGGCTAAAATCCAAAGCTCCAATAGTGCCCAACTCTTGCAAGGATATGAAGCGACAAGAAGTTGCATTCATTGTTGATGAGAATATAAAAAGGCACATCCACCGTGGAAACAATTTAGTAGACTTTTACGGAGCTAAACATAGTCTCGTCAAGTTCTCCAGCAATCTCGTTCCACGGTACTTTCCCAGATTGGTTGAAAAATTACATCAACAGAAAAACATAATGCATATGAATGTTTACATCAGATTTACTCACATGTGTCAAAACCTGAAAGCAAACAAAATGTACATTCGTACAATGTAATATTATTCAACAATAAAAATAAATGAGCTTTCAGGGCACTAAAAGACACAGAGGTATCTTAAATGCATAGTAATGAGGAAAATATGCCAAATATGAAAAAGCTGCATGCATCATAATTCCAATTATATGACATTGTGGAAAAGGCAAAAATGATATAGACAGTAAAAAAAAAAGAAATCAGTGGTTGTCAAGGGTTGGAGTGAGGAGAAAGGATAAATCAATGTAGCACAGGGGAATTTGAGAGCCGTAAAACTATTCTGCCTGATTCTGTAATGAAGGACACATTTATTATATGTTCGTCAGTGAATACAATGTTCCACACAAGGTGTAATCCTCATGTAAACAATGGTAATAATGTACCAACAGTGGCATAATAAGTATGACTGCGGTACTAGGAGAGATGTTAATTTAATAATACTGGAAAGTGGAGGAAAGAGGCTGAGCTATATTGCACCTCTACTTTCTGCTCATTGTTTCTATATATTTAAAACATTTTTTAAAAAAATAATCTTTAAAAGACATTATTTTGTATTAATTTTACCACATTGCTAGTGTTCTCATACATCAATTTTTAATATTTCAGAAATGGGGCAGTGCCCATAGCTCAATGGTTAAAGTGCCAACCACATCCTATGGGGCTGGTGGGTTTGAACCCAACCCAGGCCTGCTAAACAGAAAAATAAAAAAAAAATACTCTGCCGTTGGGGCAAGCCCCTGTAATCTCAGCTACTTGGGAGGCTGAGGCAAGAGAATCACTTAAACCCAAGAGTTGGAGGTTGCTGTGAACTGTGACGCCATAGCACTCTACTTCAAGAGACATAGTGAGACACTGTCTCAAAAAAAAAAAAATTCAGACATGTTTTTAGATGAATGATGTTATTATAAAGTTTGAAAATTATTCTTTGATAAATTTTTCATAAAAATAGGAGTAAAATATTTAGTAGAAGCTGAAAATAATTTTGGTACATAAAGCCTTAGTAGACTTTTTTTGGTGGTAATATAATTTAAACAACAGTGTGGATGGTAGATTCAAGAAAAAGTTTAAGGATTAAAAGATACTGGATTTAAAATATTTATGATTTTTCAGTGTCTTATTTAGTATGTGAAAGAAGATTTATTTCATATAATTCAGGGAGTTATTAAAGTTATTGTATAGAAAATTGTGCTATATAATCTACTTAGGTGTTTGTCCCCATTATTATCTGGAAAATAAATACTAAAAGAAAGAACTATAAGTAATAAAAGAAAAACTATATGTAATAAACAATCATGAAACAAAGAATGAATAGGAGAGTAAATCAGAATACAACATAGTCACATGTATGTCTGTTTCCTCTCCTGCCCAAATTGCTTGATATGCCAAGGAAAAATCCACATATAACCACACGAGAGATTATTGGGAAAGGCAACTCATGATGTCATTGACAAAAAAAGGGGAATATTTAAAGAAAAGTCCCCAGTGCTGAAGATATACAAGACTATGTATGTTTAAGAGACCTGTCAAGAACTAAAGACCATAAAAAATGGTCAACAAAACAAAAATTGTTGAACTTTCAGGTAAAAGGGAAATTGAATTGCTTTAAAAGAATAAGACACGTTCTCTACAAAAGAACCACAGGTGATGATGACCTTCCCATTATGTAAATTGAATGATACAGAAAATAATTTCAAAGCAGTTGAGGGAAAATGACTTTGCATTTTGGATTCTATATCTAAGCAAAACAAACTTTCAAATTGGGAGAATAAAAATAAACCTAGTGAGAACACAGGATTCAAAAACAGTTTACCTCCTCCACATGCTCTCTGTAAAAAATTACTATAGAATGTACCCTCTATATGTAGAATTTTAAAACAGGTTCAGTAATATGACAATAGTTAAATATATATTTTATTAATGAAATCCAAAATGTATACAAATATAAAAATAGTTATTCAAAGCATAATTCATTAAATAATAATGCCTAGTAATAATAATGTCTAGTAATAATAATAGCTAATATTAATTGACAGCTTAATCCACCATGCATTTTGTCTTTGTACTTCATATTCAATTCAGCCTTTATAGTTCTATGAGAAAGGTACTACTTTATATCTATTATGTATAAGTAAACCAAGGTTTGATATGGTCAATTTATGGAGGTAGACTTTAAACACAAGGAGAGTATATATGCATATATCTGTAGTAAATATAAAGTACTTTATATATACTACACTTTACTTTATATAGTACTATACTTTATATAGTACTATGTATATGTAAAATACTTTGCTCACATATTAAGCAGTATGTGTATATACATATATATAATACAGCATATTATATATATGCATATATATAATAAGGTAAAGTACTAAAAAGTAATATTTTTCTCACAAATATTTTATACAGTATGCTACATGTTAATATATAATACATTTGATAAGTTTGTATATAATAAATTTATATATAACAGGTTTATAAAATATATATTGCAGGAGAGAGTAAAGATTTAAAAGAAATCGAGTATTTACATAAAAATAATTGAGTTACGCAAGGAGTCTAAACAAATACGTATAATTAAAATAGGTAACCATACTACCCAATGGTATTCATAGATTCAATGATATCTTCATCAAACCAACATCATATATCACAGATTTCGATAAAAATAATTCTATGCTTTGTTTGGAATTATAAAAGAGCATGAATATCCACTGAAATTTTAAGCAAAAAGTAGAAATTGGAGGCATAATATTACCAGGCTTCAAACTATACTACCAGGATATGGTAACCAAAACAGCATGCTACTGGCACAAAAATACATATAGACCAATGGAACAGAGTAGAAACACCTCCACATACAGCCAACTGCTGTTTGATGGAGGAAAAAATACATACACTGTGGAAGAAATCCCTGCTCAATGGAAGGTGCTGGGAACACCGATTAGCTGTATGTGAAAGAAATAAACAAGTCTGTCTCTCCTGACAGTCACAAAAATTAGTTCAAGATGCATAAATGACTTATGTATAAGGCATGAAATCAAAATAACTCTGAAAATATTCAGAAATTAGAATAAAATGCTGGAAAACCTCTTCTAGATATAAGGCCAAGACAAGGACTTTGTGAACAAAAGACTCCAATGGCAATCACAGTAACACTGAAAATATACATCTGAAAAAAGTACTAATAATCAAAATCTACAAAAAACTCAAGCAAATCTGCAAGAAAAAGACAAAAACCCTGTTAAAAAGTGGGCAAAAGAAATAAATAGAAGCTTTTCGAAAGAAAATATATAAAGATCAACAAACATGAAAAAAGGCCCATTAAAGTACAATGAGCTATCACCTTACTGTGTTAGAATGGTTTTATTAAAAAGTTCAAAACAATAGATGCTGATATGGATGCAGGGAGAAAGGGCTTCTTCCACATTGTTGGTATGACTGCAAATTAGTGTAACCTCTATGGAAAACAGTGTGGAGATATCTCAAAATATAGCAATTCCACTAGCTGATATTTACCCAAAGGGAAAGAAATCATTTTACCAAAAGACACTTGTACTCAAATGTTTATTGCAGCACAATTCACAATTGCAAAGATGTGGAATAAACCCAAGTGCTAGTCAATTCGTTGAGAGCATTACCTAAGTGTGACATATGTATTCCACCGAATCGTACTCAGTCATGAAGTAGGATGACTTAATCCCTTTTGCAATCACTTGGATGTAACTGACAACCATTATACAAAATGTAATTTCCAAAGTACAGAAGAACAAATGCATGCCCTCACTTTTTTTTTTTTTTTTTTTTTTTTTTTTGTTGAGACAAGGGCTCACTATATCACCCTCGGTAGAGTGCTGTGGTGTCACACAGCTCACAGCAACCTCCTCTCCTGGGCTTAAGCGATTCTCCTGCCTCAGCCTTCTGAGTAGCTGGGACTACAGGCACCCTCCACAATGCCTGGCTATTTTTTTGTTGTTTGGCAGGGGCTGGGCTCGAACCTGCCCCTTTGGCATATGGGGCTTGCGCCTTACCCACGGAGCCACAGGTGCTGCCCTGCACTCACTATTAAAGTGGAACTAATTGGAGAGCATGCATATGCTTAGGAGGAAATAAAACTCAGAGGAAATCAGATGGGGGAGGGAACAGGAAAAAACCCTACCTAGCGGACACAGTAAACACTATCTGGGTGATACATACACTTATAACCATGACCCAAGCATTACCAAAGTGATCAATGCAACCAAAATATTTGTACCCTCACGACACTTTAAAATAAAAAACAACAGCAAAAATAAAATAGTTGACATTTGTTGACCCTTAATATATCCCAAGTGCTTATGCTTTCTTGAGATAATAAAATTAACAATTGTTGCACAGGTGAAAATAAGTTTCTGGACTCTCTACTTAGGCCCTCTAGTTGCCTATAAATTTTTGTCCTTCAATTTTTTGTACATCTCTAACAAAATTTGTCTCATTCTACTTCTTTTTCATACCTCACCTCATTACGTGCACTCACACATTTCCCCTATGTGGCATTCCAGGTCGTAGAGTTTGCTTTGAATGTGGTAGAGCCTCCTTACAAACTACTGGCCTATTTTATCCACTAGGACAGCAGTCCCCAACCTTCTTGGCACCAGGGAATGGTTTTATGGAAAGCAGTATTTCTACAGTGGGGGGTGGAAGAGGTGGAGCTCTGCAGCCCAGGAGATGGGGACCACAGCTCCAGAAGACTGCACCAGTATTTGAAGAAATAGCTATTTAGTATTTCAGTGTAATCTGTAAGTGATTACTTCATAGCTCACTCAGGTGCTCTCTGAGATTATGAAATGTTGCTTGGGGATGTGAGTGTTAAGAATGATATCTTATTACCAAATAGCCATGTGTATATTAAAGTAATTTAAAGCACTCTCCATTGAGTAACTAAATATAATTTCTACAATATCTAAAAAATATTCAGACATGATATATTTTAAGATTATCAAGGCATTTGAAACGTTTCTCATTATATTTTCTGGCAAAATTAAGAGATGTGTGTGAATTATACCATTCCTATTTTGTTGTATAGCTATTTAAAATATCATGCCCAGAAATGTTGGGTAACATACAGTTTCAGACTGGAACTTTGGGAGTTTTAGGAGCTCTATTGAATGCTATGTCCCAATGTCTCACCTCTGGCCCTATTTTCTTCTTTATTTTTATTAATGTCTTTGTTAAAATTATTTTTGTTGTTGATGGAACAGATTAGCCACACCAGAGAGAAAAAGATTCACACTTAATGACAGTAGCTTCAGATAAGCTGTTAGGTGGAAAGTAATGTCCAGCTCCAAAACAAAACAAAAACAACAACAAAATAGGCTCCAATTTACACATATACATATGCACACATGCATGGGTATGCACAGTTACTTTCATTTTAAGATATAAAGATATAAAATCATAATCCAAATAAGTTTTCCAAGTGTCAAAACATATGTAGTCATATAATCCCTGACAAAGGAAGGTAGTCACCTGTATTGCACTGCTGGAACAAGGTAGAATCTTTTGAGGCCCCCCCAAAGCAATCTGTGCTATAATTCTGACCTTTTATGTATGAGACTTTAATTGACATAGTGAAAAAGATGTGCCATTTTTAAGTAAATGCGTAAAAGTCTTGGACCAAACTCTACATCATAAAGCCATATATTTTTCTACTGTGAGAAATCTTAGTTTGTGCCTCAGTGACATAAAAATATCTCAAAATATCTTAAAATGAATGCCTTTCTACTTATAGTAGTAAAAGGACCCATATTAAATAAATGATCTGAAATTTAGCCATGAAAAATGTAACGTCCTTGCTTGGACATTAAAATACAAGAATAAAAATATAGGAATGGGTGGGGAGGCAGTAGTAATTTTGATATCTAAAAACAGTTCATCTCAATTATGTCTAATATTGTGGTAATGTTCATTAGTATATTGTGCATCTATAATAGTAAATAAAGTCCTCAAAATTTAAGGCTACATAAATGAATTTCAAGTCCAAATAATGAATTTTATCTGAAATACCTTTGTAATCTCATTACTACATTATAACTGAAGTTACTACAAACCAGAGAAATGAAAAAAAAAATAACATAAGAAAAACTTGTAAGTATCCTTAGAGAAAGTAACTACAATAACCATATTCACATAACTGATTGGCCTCCAAATGGGAGTAACCAGATTTATGTCCTGTGTGTTGGGAAAAATCTTAGGGAAGTTGATATTTAATCAGTCCAAGTGAGAAAACTGATTAGAACTATAACCACCCATTAATAGGTATGGACTCTGTCACAGTCACAGAAGCAGAGTGGCTTATTCCAATGAAGTTTAGATAAATACCCGTGAAAGGTTTTGAAGATGGGATTAGAGTCACACAATCGACTCACAAAAGCATGCTCAGATGTGGCCATGAGAAACAGGTTATTAAAAGAAGTTCTGGATTCTGACAAATCTATAATATTATGGTCCATTAGAACAGGTACCCAGGAAAGAGACTTCCATTAGCTGCGTGATGAGCAGGCTTTTCCAAGCACTCAGCACGATGGTTGCTCGGCCTAATTTGTAGATACATGCAATATTAAACCTTCCTGGTTTATGGACGGTCATCTATTCTCGTGGTTCTTACTCTGGCTTCCCACGAGAGTCATGTGAGATTTTTTTTAAAACTTAACTGTTACTATGTCTCTATCCCCTCAGGTACAGGTAATTGATGAAGGATTTTCCTTTCCTGAATCCAGAACTGAGAGCCGGTAACGTGATCTCCCTTCATTTAATGAGAGTGAATGCCAATCCCAAGGGGTAAAGTATATAAAATTTCAGTACTGATCAGGAAAAGAAATAATTTTCTTATTTAATCATGTATCAAATAAATACTGAATCTTTTTACAAAGACTACAAAAAAGGCTGGGCGCCTGTGTCTCAAGCCGCTAAGGAGCCAGCCAGATACACCTAAGGTGGCGGGTTCGAATCCCCAGCCTGGGCCCGCCAAACAACAACGACGGCTGCAACCAAAAAATGGCCAGGTGTTGTGGCAAGCGCCTGTGGTCCCAGCTACTTGGGAGGCTGAGGCAGGAGACTCGCTTGAGCCCAGGAGTTGAAGGTTGCTGTGAGCTGTAATGCCATGGCACTCTACCCAGGGGGATAGCTTGAGGCTCTGTCTCAAAAAAAAAAAAAAAAGGATCGGACAAAAACAAGCAATTAACTGCAAGACATACATACATATAAGTAGCAGAGAGAAATAGATGTGGAAAGGTGTGGAAATTATCATCTTGAAGAGAACATTGTGAAGTGGTGATGTACATTAGAAGATGGGTAAGATATTAGGGCACTTTAATGCACTGAGAGCAGCTGAGGAAGATCCTCCAATACCCAAAGGCATCTAAATCTCATCCTAGAACAAAATGTAATGATATTTGAGACGGGGAGAGTAGGTCACTCCTCCTGCCTTTTTATACTTCTCTTTCTTAACACATAGACATATAGAAACAGTTATTGTTGATGTTATAAAAATTATTATTATTATGATTGAACTGGTCTTTAAATTTTCTGTACATCTACCCTGAGAATTCCCATCTTGGCATCTCAAGGAAGGTGAGATATGTCTCTGTTATCTTGAAGACCCTAGAACTAGAAATTGTGTGAATCTGCAAAAAAGGAAATACAAAAGTATGTACAATCACAACTGCAGAACGTATTTTTTTAACTGCTGGTTACAAGAAAGGAAAAGGATTCCCTGAGTAATTTAGTGACTGAATTATTTTAAGAGCTAAGAAATCAATTAAAATGCCTTGTCCTAGAATTGTTTATGCATGTGCTTTAAAATAACTATTACTATCAATTAATTAATTAATTATTATAATTATGGTGCTTCCTGCATGTCCTTCACTGTTATAATTGCTGTAAGTTATGAAGTCATAGAAAAAGGCAATGTTACAGAGGAAATAAAAATTCCCAAACAATTACATTATGTATTTATTAGATTATTTCAAACACACTTCAGAATCCAGATACATAGAAATTATAGTAGAAAAATAGGAAGTACAGAATTAAAACGCTCTTACAAAAATTGTGTTAAGGCTGGCTTAAAAATAACTCTAGATCCAGTCCCCATGCTGTGTTCAAAGGAGGTCATCCTCTCAATTCACACCTATGGAAAATACATAAAGCGTGTTTTTAATCTTTGGCAACACTTGTTTATATGTTTGTGAGAATGTGCACGTGACTAGCAGTGATTTAATACAATTATGCAGACATATGGCGAGAAGCTTGGCTTCTTGGCGTGTTTACCAGAATGACTTTAGTGATTTTTGAGTTATAAGTGAGCAAAAAAAGAATACTTTTTAACTTTGTAAAACATTTGGATTTTCATAACTTCATGTAATCCAAAATAACAGCAGTTATAAACTTTATACTTGGCAACCTTAACATTCTTATTTCAAACCAAAGAAGCTTATGCTGTGAAGTCTATGGAAATGTAATCATCTGCCATCTATTTTCAACACAGGCAGAGAGGAGTTTAGTTTAAGACCACATTTAACTAAATAATTAAAACCCTTGCAATCTTCTGATTGGCTTAGCAGTATAGCTGAAATAAGACACGAGCTAATGATCTCTTCTTTTTAATAACAAGAAATCGACACCTATATTTCTAAATTAATATACTTAGTAATTTACTGAGTATATTAATATGCTATCTTAGTGCTATTACTTCAGAAAGATTTAAGGGATGTGCAGTAATTTTTGCAATTGTTAATCCATTTTTGGTAAACATAATAAGACGACTGTTGATATTTTACTTGCTACTCTAGTATTAAAAAATCACATGCTATGTAATTTAAAACCCTTTTACTATAAAGATAATAACAGTTTATGTTAACATTTCCCTGCTGATTAGTGATGTTGAGTATTTTTTACACATAACTATTGACTGTATGTTCTAGTTTGAGACATGTCTATTAATGCCATATATTTTACCCCAGTTAGATAATAAAAAGACAAAAATAACAGTTGGGTGGATATAGACAAAAGGGAACTTATCAATGCTGGTGATAATGTCAATTAGTACATCCACTATGGAAAACATTGAGATTTCTCAAAACCCAAAAATAAAACTATATACAATCTAACAATTCTATTACTGGATATTTATCCAAAAGAGGAAATAATCAGCACTTCCATGATTGTTGCAGTCCTAATCAAAACAGAAAAAAAGCGGAATCAACTTCTGTGTTCATTATTATATAAATAGATACAGTATCTACACTATACTGTAGCTATACACTATAAAATACTATTCACTCATTTAAAGAGAATGAAATCCTGTCATTGGTAGAAATCTGGATGGAAATGGAGGCCACTGAGCTTCATGAACTGAGCCAGACACAGGAAGATAAATCCTACAAGTTCTTACTTGTATGTGAGTGCTGTCCCGTGAACTCATGGAAGCAGAGAGCACAAGGATAGTTACCAAAGCGGGAAGGTGTGGTTGAGGGTGTGAAGAGACGTTGGCCAATGGCTGTAAGTAGTAGGACAGAATTAATAAATTCTAATTTTGATGGTAAAATAGGGTGATTAACCAAAATGCATTGTATGTAGTTAACCCTACAACAGCAGGAGTTTTAACTGTGTAGGTCCACGTATATATAGCTTTTTTTTTTTCAACCAAACACAGACGGAAAATATTCTATTCACAAATGTGAAACTTTCCTATACCAGGGACCATTATTCATTTATGCAAAATATGCAGGGCTGACTGCAGGACTTACATGTGTGTATATTTAGATATGCATGGGTGGTGGTCTGGAATCAATCGCCAGCACATAATGAGTAATTAATGGTACTTTGCAATGGCTGGACGGAGAACTTAGACAGAATAAATACTAGAGGGCATGGATATCCTAAGTGCCCTGGCTTGACTATTGCACATTCCACACATGTAGCAAGGTATCCCAGTTGCCCACGAATATGTGCAAAGCTTATTCATCAAGTTTTAAAAAATGTCAAACATGATATATTTTTTGATATATAATAGTAGTTTGGAGGTACATGTGATGTTTTGATTCCTGTCTACAATGTGTGATGTCTGGGTTGGGGTAGCTGGGATATTCATCACCTGAAATATCTGGCGCTTCTTTGTGTTGGGAACATTGCAATTCTTACCTTCTAGCTATACTGACGTATGCATTTTTTTACTCTATTGGATAGGCACATGCATTTCTTTCATTAAAAGATATGGCACATCTAAAGAAACAAAGAAACTCAGTTTTCTCAAAGTTACGAAAGATATAGTGGGTTAAAAAGTAAACTC
Source organism: Galago senegalensis (assembly GCA_963575145.1). Lineage (NCBI taxonomy): Eukaryota > Metazoa > Chordata > Mammalia > Primates > Galagidae > Galago > Galago senegalensis. Next base: position 11,010 of record CAUYTI010078724.1, read on the forward strand.
TATTACATTAAGTATTAATGGTTTCAGGAAAAATAAAACAAAAAATTGTTTATTTTCAATCACAAGGGGCCATTGTAAAGGCTTTAAAATCATGTATTTAATTGGCCATTCTATACAATATAAAAGACGTTACAGGTCAAACCTTATTATCATAGGCACAAGGAAACTTCTCAAAGACTATTGTTAACTTTGATTTTCAATTATAATTGCGTTATAAAAGTTTTACTTCTCAGAATTTTTGACCTTGGTATAACACAGTTTAACTCACATATGGATAGCAATAATCACTTGTTTACCATTTCTACGAAAGGGAAAGAGAAGAGATTTATCTCAGTCATAACTGTTCAGTGATTACAAATGGAGAATTTTAAGCACAATGCAATGACATATGGATGTTTTGTGTGATTTCCTTTGACCAATTCCTTCAAAATTTTGCATGCTTCTCTATTTCTAAAATTAAAGGTAGGTTTAAAATCTATGATAGCTATTGTAGTTTATATTTTTTTGTGGGAAAAAATCCAGGAAATAATATTTTTACCTTTATAATTGAAATTAAAGTTTTTGTGTGCATATTGGTATGTATCTATGTATGCATACATGTATGTGTACATACAATGTTCTACATCATTTCAAACTTATTTCAAGCCTATTCATTTTTATAATCATGAAAATTGAATAGTTACAAAAAACTTCAAATTATTATTCTATTGGAATATTATACGTAATTACACACATGCTTAAGAACTATTTATTATTTTACTGTTATTATTGTCATTATTATTATTATTCTTAGAGACAGAGTCTCACTCTGTCACCTGGGTAGAGTCTTGTGGCATCACAACTCACAAAAACCTAAAACTCCAAGGCTCAAGTGATCCTCTTGCCTCAACCTCCCAGGTAGCTGGGATGACCTGTCACAATGGCCAGCTAAGAAATATTTTATTTATTGAACATCTATGAGTTTCAAAGGACTGTGGCAAACCTACCCCCGGTGAAATTTCTTCATGGCTGCCTCTAGGGTTAGGTCCTGGAAATAAAGGTTCTGAGTTTAATCTACACTTTTATTACTCTATGTCATAACACTTTAGATGTGTATATCTTTTACTATATAATTACATTTCTTTTATAACAGAATTTAACATTTATATATCAGTCATATTAATTAGAGCAGGCACAGTTTTTTAAGCATTATTTTATGTTTCAGTATTAAACATGAAACGTTTTAACATAGGTTGCTATATGCATTTAGTTTGTGTTGGGAAAGAAAAAAAAGTGCTGACAGTTTAGAGGCTGAGGTTGTGAAGAGTTGCTTGTGATGGCAATTCTGTGTTTAAAGAATTTGTAGTACGTTAATTAGCTTCCCATTCTAATATTAATTAGAAAGAGTACAAAATACATGGTAGTGTTCATGATGGTGCAATTGGAAGCTGATGAAGTCAATGCAAATGTCATGTATGGGATTTTTCAGGGAGAAAGGAGAGGACGGGGATAGGGACAGAGTGTTCCTCTATGAAAGAAGCGTTTGTTCAGGCTGCTAAAATGAACTACTTGTTGCTGGGCTCAGCTGGCCCACATCCACAAATTTTAGACCTCACGTGTTCTTAGTATCCCCTTGTTCCATATACTAATACTGTATTTTTGTAGTTACGAAGATTCTTAACATTGTTCAAGTATCCAAAAACAAAGTGATTTTTTAATTAACCCATTCATAGAAACAAGAGCTATACCAAAATTGTACACACAAGGCAACTGACTGTATTGTAGATGTTAGCATGAAGTCAATGATATTTTTCGCTTTGATCATACTTTGTTGTGGTAAAAATTCATTTTGTGTGTTATTATCATGCACATTTACCATTACTTTCTTCCAAATAATATATTTCCAATGTATAATATATATTTTATAGCATGGTAAAACTTGAGAAGAACTCTTTTCAATAAAAATTTAAAAACAAAGTTTGTTTTACATACAAACAGATACCAAACAAATCCTTCTTCCCTTTTAATTTAGCTTTAGAGTAAGTTGAATTAGGCTATCACTCAATTAGAAATTGTGTGTCTAGGAAAAAATATGATGGCTGTGGCATAAAAGAGGAAAACAATGTTCTTATTGTCTACCATTATGTATGGGCAGTAATTTTTAAGTGGATTTAAGTGCAAATAGTAACACAAATAAGAAATGTCAAAAACATAGTTACCAACTGGAGCTAGAGATATAACTATAGGCATTAAATCAAATGCTAATTATTACATTAATGAAATTTTATATATAGTTATCTAAAATTTCAAAAATAATTGAATTTTTTTATTAGCTATGTATGGTTCAGTAATGTTAAATAGTCACTAAGCCTGGCAAAATCTTGGAATGTGTTAATCATTTCACTTTATCATTTTTAATTAAGCTAAAATTTTACTGAAATTGCAGCAATGTTTACGTTTTTACAGGTCATGTATTATATTGATATATGTGACTTTTAATAGAATAGCTTCTTTGTAGAAAGGCTTAATGGTAATCTATATTAAAATAACCACTAAATCTAAAATGATATATTTACATTTGGGAAAAAATTAATACTTACAAACTAGTTGAGTCATTGAATAAAAATATTGTGTAATATATTTAGGCCGATTTAAGTTCAACCAAATACTAGAAAAGTGATGAAACAATGGATATAGAAAATTACCAAATTTTTATCAAAATATTTAATAAAGTTTGCATTACTTTTTCTCCCAAGGCTTTCAAAATAGAAAACAAACTACATAATAATTCTCAAACTTTGGAATGTTCTAGAAATATCTGGAAATCTTATTAAAATGCAGATTACTGAGCTCGAGTAATCTGGGTCTGGGACTGGACCCAAGAACATGCATTTCTAAAAACTCTGAAGTTTTGTTAATGCTACTGGTTAACACCATGCTTTAGAAACCACTAGAATAATAACAGAATAAATAAATAATAGTTTACACAATGAGCAAAAATGCAAAACTAAATTAAATTTTCATTACTTTCAATGATCTCATTACATTTTCATTTTCTCTTATTTATTAAGTACTTTGAACAGACTGAAGTACATTAAGTGACTTTATTTTTCCTTCCATCAAATCATAGGCAGATTCTGTAACTCTATGGTCTTTACAGACATGAACCCATCAGACAAATTTAGGCAGGCTTAGTATACAAACCTCATGTCTAATTCAGCAGCTGTCTTTTTTTCCTCTCTGCCTAAGTCAGACTTGATTCAGGGTCCTAGCAACCCCGGTGCTATAGGTGGTATGGTCTGATTTCTCACTGTTTCCCCTCTTTCGTATGGTCCTTCAACCTACACTTGGTTAGGATAGAAACAAGAAAAAGAGAAGGGGAGCAGTGTCTCTTTTGGCTGCATTTTCCTTCCTCTCTTACCTAACAGTAGTCAGTTGATTACTGATGCCTTCTGTCACAGTGAATCTGAAGGCTGGCTAACTCCCTATATATGCGGGTAAATGTACTGACTGGACATCCCAAAGGAACGTGAATTATTCTGGCTTGCCTCATTGCAATCCTTCTTAAGCTACCATCTCATAGCCTTTTGTTCACTTGGCAGGCAGACAGCCTTCTCCATGGAGACTCTGGCAATATGTTTCAAATTTGAACATCATCTGCTGCAATTACAATAGCAATCTCACTATCTTTGCCACATCAAGTGATCATTATGCTTGCTGTTTGGCCCTGTACCCTCTTTCTAAGATCATCAGCTCAATTCTGTCTTCTAATCCTACTTAAATAGGCACAGGTAACTGATAGTTTGATTTGAGAACAAGTCATCAATAGGGAAAAAGGGCAACCCTAATTCTTTGATAAATTATGTTGGAAACATACTCATTTTGTTAAAAGAGAGAGTTCAGGCTCGGCGCCTGTGGCTCAACCGGCTAAAGCGCCAGCCACATACACCTAAGGAGGCGGGTTCGAATCCAGCCCGGACCCGCCAAACAACAATAATGGCTGCAACCAAAAAATGGCCAGGTGTTGTGGCGGGCGCCTGTGGTCCCAGCTACTTGGGAGGCTGAGGCAGGAGACTCTCTTGAGCCCAGGAGTTGGAGGTTGCTGTGAGCTGTGATGCCATGGCACTTTACCCAGGG
>CAUYTI010078725.1:0-48467 GCA_963575145.1 Galago senegalensis
CTGTGGTCCCAGCTACTTGGGAGGCAGAGGCAAGAGACTCGCTTGAGCCCAGGAGTTGGAGGTTGCTGTGAGCTGTAATGCCATGGCACTCTACCCAGGGGGACAGCTTGAGGCTCTGCCTCAAAAAAAAAAAAAAAAAAAGAAAAGAAACTATTAAAGGCATGAGATCCTGGGTCTCAGGATGACTAGGCCATTTGGGGACATTGTAAGCATCTATAGTGAAAAACCACAGAATCAAGTCATCACTGCAGTAACTCCAATAGGGATGTTGGCCTGAAACAGAACAGACGGCACAAATTATTAAAACCAGAGAAAAAATCAGGTGTGGTGGCTCACACCTGTAATCCCAGTGCTCTGGGAAGCCGAGGCGAGTGGATTGCCTGAACTCACATGTTCAAGACCAGCCTGAGCAAGGGTGAGACTTGGTCTCTAAAAAATAGCTGGGCATTGTGACAGGTGCCTATAGTCCCAGCTACTTGGGAACAAGAGAATTGCTTGAGCCCAGGAGTTTGAGGTTGCTGTGAGCTATGACACCAGGGCACTCTACCAAGGGAGACAAACTAAGACTATCTCAAAATAAAAATTTTTTTTAAATAAAACCAGAGGAAAAGTAAATTGCCTGTCATTTCATTCACTGAGTATCTATCATTGCCTTTCCTAAAGAAAACTATGGAAAGAAAAGATAATAATAACAACAAAAACATATTTTTAAGGTTCATGGAAGCATGTAACCCAAGAACACAGCCTGAACTGTACTGAAAGGGTTGAGGTAACTCATTAAAATTAAGTTTCTATTATTCCACAATGTAAAGAAAACTGGACAAACAACTGACATTTAGGTTACCTTGGTCAAATAAGAATACAAAAGGTGGTAATAAAGGGGATTTTTAGCCTGTTTCTCTGCATTTATTATATACTGTATTTATTATATAATGCTATATATATGTGGCATCCAAGATAAAAGTGAAGTTTTAAGGCCTTTCTTATTTCTGTTGGTGGTTTATGTTAATCCAAATCACCACAAAGTGACTGAGACTTCGCCCTTGTTTCAAGGTGCATAGGTCCAGAATCAATAGGAGTTTTACCCAGCAGCATTTCCTAGGATGACAGGTGCTGTGCTTGCCCTTGTTGAAAAGTTTAATGGAGTAACAGCTAAACTTCTGCATCTGTTCATTCAAAAGATATTCAGAGAGTGGCCATTGCACGGCAGCCACTTTGATGATGTATATTGTGAAATATAGCCCCCTGCCCTGAAGCAGACCAGAACCAAGAACCACATAGTCTGGCCATTGCTTCATTAGAGATCTGTTGGTTTTATGGAGTCCAAACAAGCAGGAATAGGGCTTGCCAGAGGAAATAATGCTAGAGGGGAATCTTGAAGTAGAAGTGAACTGGCTAGAAGAGGGATCAGCATGACCCAGACATATGGAACAGCATTTGCCAAGGCATAGTCAGGGCAGGAACTGCAAAGAGCCTGGTATGGCCAAAGTTTGTGGTTCATTTAAAGGAGGGGCTTCCACCTCTTTGGTTTCTGTCCTCTCTATCCTTGCTGTCACTGCCTTGTCCCAGGCTCCTGTCAATGCCCTCTGGAGATATTATGATAACTTGCTGGCTGTGCTCTGTTCTGTCAATCTATTCCACTTTCCACTCCATCCTCCACACTTCAACAGATTTAACTTTCCAGAATACAAAACTGATCATGTCATTCTCCAGTTTCACCTTTCCCTGTGAGACTAAGTCCACGTCTCTTAGTGCAGAGCATAAACATTTGCAATCTGGCCCATTGCCTTTCTTTCTTTTTTTTTTTTAATTCAGTTATTTGTACATAGATCATAAATACATTTATGCCATTATGGGATTCAATGTGTTGAATATTTGTACAAATTAGAGTGCTTACATCCTACTAAACAACATAGCCTTCACCACTTCTACCCAATTACAGAATTAAGACATTTGTGTTGAACATCTGGCAGTATGCTCCATAGGTGTGGTCCCCCATCAGCCCTCCCTCTGTCCACCCATCCCCTCCCTTCCCCTCTCACTCCCCTTCCCTCCTTCATCCTAGGCTATAGTTGTGTTTCATTTTTGACATGCATGTGTGAGTGATTGTAAATTGGTTTCACAGTAGAACTGAGTACGTTGGATATTTTTTTTCCATTCCTGAGATACTTTACTAAGAAGAATATTTTCTATCTCCATCCATGTAAACATAAAAGAGGTAAAGTCTTCTTTTTTAATGCTGCATAGTATTCCGTGGTATACATATACCACAATTTGTTAATCCATCCATGGGTCCATTGCCTTTCTAACTTGATCTCCTGCCCATTCCCACCTCACAACTTCACACGCAGGACTATAACATTGAGTACATGTGTGTGCCCTCACACCTCTGATACATGCATAGCATATCCTCTGCCTGCAATACCTTTTCACAGAGAGAGAGTCAACTCATTTTCAGTGAAGCCTAGTCCCACATTCCTACAAAGTTCTTCCTCCATCTTCCCATAGTGCATTGCATAAATCTCTATTAGTTTGCATATTGTATTGGGTCTCTTTCTGGGTAATTTCCCAACCTGAGGGAGTAATCATACACGTATCTCAGTTTTCTTTGATTTACCAATGCTCTTCAGAACCACTCTGGACCTGGCAAACAAAAGGCACTTGATGTTTGTTGAATTAATCAATGAGCCACTATTTCCTTACATTATAATTAAAAACCCTCCAGTCTGGCTTTTTATTTAAACCTACCCTCCAGTCTGGCTTTTTATTTAAATCTACCCTCTATGTATGAACATAGAAAACAAGTTTCATCTCACTCCTTTGAGTTACACCTCCTGCAGACACTGCCTCACCTATCAACTACCTATTTATTCCAAATGAGGTCTCCAAAAGCGACTCAGTGAGGACTTAAATGGTGTGAAACATCCTTCTAGTAAACACTTGCAACAACTTTATTATGAATTACCTATGCACTGAGATCTATGTATGCCATGGAATACTACTCAGCTATAAAAAAAATGCAGACTTTACACTTTTATATTAACCTGGATGGAGTTGTAACACATTTTTCTTAGTAAAGTATCACAAGAATGGAAAAGCAAATATCCATTGTACTCAATATTAATATGAAGACAGAAGATGAACTAATACACACACAAGAGAAAAACTCAACTCAAGTTGGAGGGAGGGGAGAGAAAGAAGCGGGGGGAAGGGAGGGGATTGGTGTGCTCTCACAGAACCGGCATCATGAAAGGGTATATGGCCCACCTCATGGGGGCAGGACTACAACCGGGATCTTACCTAACAAATGCAAACATCATAACCTGATCTTTTGTACCCTCATATTAATCTGATTTTTTTTAAAAAAAGAAATGAGGTGTGCACTTTTTAAACATTGGATAGAATTTGAGTGTAGAAAGGAAAGTTACTAATTTGAAAGCCCATGGCACAGTGTTTCTACAAACACACAAAAAAGCTTTGAGAAAACATCCTGAAATTCAGTTCTTCTTGCCCTGGTAGAAGCTAGTATGTGTAAATGGAAAGCCGTAAGGGGTCTGTACGCTGTTGCACCCCCATGAAGAGGGAAGGGACATTGGTTCATTTTGTGGAGAATCAGCAGGACCAGACCACACTGGACTTCCTGTCCCTTTGTGTGAACTAACCCAGAACCTCCCAATTGTGTGAGAGAACAGATGTCAGGGAAGAGGAGAATTTATGTGCGATTCCTGGTAGAAAATTTAATTCTGAAGTTCAAATCCTAATTTCACAGCTCTTTCTCAGAAGGTGGAAAAATACTTGGAGGCATTGACGGTCCAAAAGATTGAGTGGCTTCTGTAAAAGGTACATTCAATCTTGCAGAAGGAAATATACATATATATATGAAGTGGAAATTAATGTGCTATTTGAAGGTAATCAGCCTTTCCACAATTATTTCATGGTCATGGATTTTGTGTTGATGCTGGTTAATTAGCCAAACATGAATTATATATGTATATTTTAAGTAAGTGTGCATGCATATTAAAGAGTTTTTCCCTTTATTTCATTATGAAGCAACTCATTTGATGTGGCTCTGCATAAAGCTCTAATATACATCAAAAAGCAATCAACAAACTCTTTGAGTACATCAAGCAGGATAATTTAGATGGTTTTTAATCATGATTATGAAAATATAATTAGGTGGTTTCATGTTTGTTGTTGAGTACATGTAACGGAAAGTGATTCTCCAAATAGAAAACGTGGGCAATATTACACAAAACCACAAGAGAATCGTGTGCGTGAGGCACGAGTGTGAGCACACACATACACACCCACACGTGCATGCACACAGAGAAACCACTGGCCCCTTTCTTCAACGCATCAGCAGCTCGCATATTTAAAAGGAATGTTACTTCTTTCAAGATGTTGAAGACATCGTATTTAATGACCTGATTATATAGAAGTAGGTTTGAAAAATGCCTCCCTTTCATGTCATCATAAACTTTAGCTGTTGTCTGCAATTTAAAACAAATCTTCCCTGCCATGGCCCCTCCAGAAAAAGAGCAGGGACAGTCATCAGTGCTGAAGCAGCTCATGTGTCATTAGTGACCACTGGGAGCCAGCACAGTCATGGATCTGCACAGCTAAATGATTGTGCACGTGTGGCCTTTTCCAATCCATTTGAAATAAACCTGATATTTATCTATCTCCAATCACTGAGTGTAGAAGCTGAAAGGACCTACAAGTTCTCTGCAGGAGGATGAATCACACACAAGCAAACTGCTGTCTCACGCCACACTACACAGGCATCCCCCACGATGGCCAGGAGAGATGACAAGAGGGACTCCCTTCCCCCCAACTCCCAGGGGCCTCCTGTCCCCCAGAGTTCTTGAGTAGACCCTCCCAAGCCACAGTTTGGTTTTTCCCCTGTGCAGACAAAGTTGATTACTGACCCTGTTAAAAAAATCATCCTTCCTAGTCCATCTCGGAAATCACATCTGAGAGCCCAGGGTTGCTCTTGGAAGTAATTTGGTCACCAGCAAGCTGGCCCCCTTTGTTGGGAAATTCAAAGAGTTGCAGCACCATGACTTTCACGAAGCCACAATTAGAGTGGCTTTCTTCCAGCACCATGTGCAACCTGTTTTACCCCAGAAATACAAAGTTGTTTTCTGTGCCCACAATTTTAGCATTTCTGGTTTTTATGCCATCTTACTTACAAGAAACTCCCAGCTGTTATAATTTGTCTCATCCATAGCTCTCTTGTAGAACCAGCCTTTGTTCCTTTTTCTCGGTGCCAGGGACTTGCTGGGTTTCACCTGATGTGATTTGTCCAGGCATTAATAATGCATCTTCAAGATGCAAGATGCATGAATTCCTTTAGTAACAGACCTGCTGGCAGAGGGCTGTATTGTATTGTACAGCTTTGCTGCAAAAAGGGAAGACAAGGGGACAAAAGGAAGGTCATCGTCCTCGGGAGTGAGGGTGGTGGTTGTTTCAGAAGGTCACCCCAACCAGCGTGCGGTCAAGGCAGGGGCATGCTGAGGATAATAGTATTAGACCAACAATTCCTTTAAAAAAATAGCTCTTGCCAAATCTGCAGCACATCCCCATAGATGAAAGAGAGTTACACACAAAGGCAACAGTTCAGGAAGTCCCGGGCGTCGGGCTGTCCTTGTATCTTACTTGGTCCCCACAGCTACGTCTTTCCATAGGTCCTTAATCTCCCTATGGCCCTTGGTGCTCACTCCGGCTACTTTCTCAGTAGCTTCGATGTGACTGTTGTTATTGTTACCCGTATGCATTTTTTATCATCTTACATTTGTGAAGAGCTTGTATTTTCTAGCTGCTTTATAATCATTAATAAATTATTTCTCATAATTATCCTGAAAAGTAGGGCAGAGTTCTTTTCTCGTGGTTCTTTTCTCAAGAGAAGAAGTGCAGAGAGGTCGCGATGGGAGAAGTTCCCAGAGAGAATGTGCTGCAGAGCTGGAATCAGGACACGTGGAGAGGGACACCCTGCCTCCTCATCCAAGCAGCTGCCTCTGGAAAGGCAACGAGAACAAACGCAGGAGCCGGTTGGATGTAACCAGGGTGCTCAGTGGACACATTCATAAACCCTGCAGCAGGATAATCCTGCTTCGGATGGCTGGGTTTTGAACTCAGGCTATCATCAGAAATACCACCTGGCTCCCACATCATAGATTTTCTTAAGAAACAATGAATTTACTACATAATGTTGACATCCAAAGTTCAACCATGGAAATGGTAGGTTGTAAGATGACCACTGCACTTCCAGTCTCCATGAAGACTCCTGACAAGATTCGTCAATCTACAACCCAACTGCACCCTCTCTGTGGTCCTTCCAGTGGGTTCACCTGCCTCCTCCTCCCACTGTCACCACTGCCCACCTCTCACCCCGCCCCCTAAAAAAATTCCATTTAATCAATAACGTTTGCTTTCAGGGCAGCTCTCCTTTACTGCTGTTCCATCTCTGTCTGGGTTACCATAGCAACTCTCCTCTGAACAGTGTGATACCCAGTTGGTACAGTGCAGCCCCATCACGTGACTGACTACCTGCCTCTACTTTAATCATTGCTGGAGGGAACACTCCAAAAGTGGCTGCTTCCTGCTTCCTGTTGCAGTCCACCAGACAGCCCTCATGTTTTACATTTCCTCCCTCCGCCCAGAAAACATGTGTTAATTGTGCTGACTTTCAAAGCAGAGAAGAGGGAAGGCTGCAGGGGTGGGTGAGAGTACCCAGACTGCTAGAATTAGCAGAACCTTCTAGGCCCTACAGCCAAATTCTTCTTTTTCCCTGTGGAGAGGCTCTGGGGGTTAGCAGGCCCCCTTTCTAAGATCTTAATTGTAGAGAAAAAGATGTGTCTGACCTCATCCGGGCCTGAGATCCATCTTCCAGTGGCCCCGTGACCTCCGAGCACTCATCTCCATCATGTGGCCATTCGGGGGGCCCCCTGCAAGGCAAGGCCAGGAACTTGGGACTCTCAGGAGCCTCCCTTGCTGCAGCTTTGAGGGGTCCGTTTAAATCACATTATAAACCTAATGAAACACAGCTAATGAAGCACAGATGTCCTATCAGATTTGGAGCTCTAAGTCCCTGTAAAAGCCCAGTAAAAATAAATGAAAGGAGCCTTGTATCCATGGAAATGGGCAGCTCACATGTTAATCCTTCCCCTCACCCATTTATGACTTCATTACCATTTCTAATTCCAGGCCTTCTGAAAGCATTTGTGGCTTCTGGGTCAGTCATTTCCTGGAAACTCGTTGCAGGCTGGGCTCAGACACCCCTGGCTTGACCTCTTTGTTCAGAGACATGGCAGAGTGGAGAGGTGTATGCGGTCATCAGTTGCACAAGCTCCTGGTTATTTTTTATCTTTCTGAGATGCTGGGATGAATCTTGAGTCCTGTCCCTGCCTGGGACCTAATAGAGGGCCCTCTATGACCAGATTTCTGTGTCTTTTAGGCATAGCAGCAGGGAATTGATGAGGAGTGGTCTGATTCCAAAGAGTTCTTCCATCACAGGGTCAGGTATGCTCCACAGGCATTCCTCCTTCAGATTTAGACAATACTCCCTCATCCAATAGACATGCCTTCAGCCACTATTACGGAGGTTACTATGATTTGACAAGGTCATGAAGGGAAGTGACAGAAGGAGGGTGACTGTATCGGGAAATAGGGTTAGACTGAACCCAGAGTTCAAGGCCCTCCCTTGAATAACAGAAGTGAACAGGACACTTGGGAATATTTTGGAAGCTCCATACAGGCACTGGTTGTCCAGTTGTAGGGGACCTAAGAGAAGAGAGACACACTACAAGAAGAGGAAGAAGGGAGCTCAGAGCATCCTAGAAACAAAACCTGCCTCCCGCACGGGGTCAGCTTGATGAGAATAACTAAGTGGCTTCTTTGGGGTGTAAGACAAGCTATAATATAATGAGCCCGCTGTGGTCAGAGGTCTTGTTTCCCCTTGTAGCCTCTGCTGCGTGGTCTTCATGCCCTCTCCTATGTTTATGTATAGCAATAGCAGTTTGTACTGGAGCCAGAGTGGTTCTCTCAAGGAGATTCTTTGGGAACAATTCTCTACATGTTTTATTTTGGAGATTCTTAAATTTTGAAGTCTTAAATTTCCAAAGATGTCTTCTAAAAGAAAGAGTACATGTTCTCAATTTAAAAGTAAATATCTGAGTGTCAATAATACTTTCATTAAAGTCCCCCCCTTTAAATAATTGATTGTCTTTCTCTGTCAATCAGCCCCAGAAACTGAGGATGAGAAATGTTATAAATGAGGAAACTGAGGCACAAGGCAATAGAGAGAATTTCCGGGGGGGAGGGGGTAGTCAGGGTTGAGGCTTCTAACAATACATTTCAGACTCCAAGTGACAAAGCTATCAGCCCCAGACATTTTCCCCAAACAATCAATTCTTGTCCATCTTAATGGCTGAAAAATAAATGCTTTGTAAAAATGGTCCAAGAAATTAAAGCTTAGGCTTGTGATTATTACAGTGATTTGTCAGCGGTAGTGTATGATTTTGGGAAGAGTCCCAGCTGTATTAACAAGAGGATAGGAGTGTAGTTCATTTGTCATCCGCCTAATAGAGATATCCTTGCCTCACCAAAGAAAGAGCTAAAAAGAAGTGATATAGCATCAGTGATGGGGCAACATAAGTGACTTCACAGAAAGTGATTTAATCCTTTCACTGCCTGCTAACACAAGAGATTTTTACCACTGATTTATGGGAACAACTGTCTGACTGTCAGAAATAGAAACAGCCCTGACCAAAAAAAAAGGAAAAGTCATGTGGGCAGCTGAGACCATTTACCTCCTCACACGACCATCTGACTCTGGGCAGATGAAGGGGGAAATGTGTCACGAAAACTAAACACAGTGGCTTGTGTGTGTTGACAGGGAAGGTGTTGAAAGAGCTGACTGCTTATAATGATAAAATGTGGGGTGTGCTTCCTGGACCAACAACCTGTTGTTCAGAACTTTCTTCTCCCTGTAAAGACAAAGTAGCAACCTAATCCCCAGGCGAAGCTGGCGAGCAGCTGACCTGGCATTCTGCCCTGCGCTCTGTTTTTCCTTTCTAATCAGCTGTCTTCTTCCCTTCCTTAGTCTCTAGCTTAACTCACCCTCTGTTGCTCTTAGTAACATGTTTCAGACAGAGTAGATTGGCCCAAATTCATGGAACATTTTATCTATTGAAGATGCTTAAAATAAGACAACCTTCTGAACAATTTCTAAAATGGAATAAAAATCATCATATTTGATTCCTTCCTTCCCTCCCTCCATCCTTCCTTCCTTTCTTCCTTCCTCCCCTCCTTCTTTCCTCCCTCCCTTTCTCCCTTCCTTCCTTCCTTCCTCCCTCCCATCCTTTTTTCCTCCCTTCCTTCCTTCCTTCTTTCCTTCCTTCCTTCCTTCCTTCCTTTCTTCCTCCCTTCCTTCCTTCCTTCCTTCCTCTTTTTCCTTTTCTCTGCTGCCCAGGCTTGGGCCATGACTCTCTGTGGCTCTCTGCAAACTTGACTTCTCTGGGCTTCAGCAATCCTCCCTCCTCAGCCTCCCAAGTAGCCAGGAGGAACCAACCATGCCTACAGGCATGAACCATCAGGCCCAACTAATGTTTTTTTTTTTTAATAGAGAAGGGGGGGGTTCCCCTATTGAACACCTGGCCTCAAGCAATCCTCTCACAACCTTGACCTCCCCAATTACCAGGATTACAGGTGTGAGCCACCATGCCCAGCCTCCAAAATGTTTGAATTCTTTTTAAGGAAATTTAAGAAACGATTGACATTATAAACAGAGAGATTTCCTGTGCTTAACAGAGTGGACACATGGGAGTGAAAGAGCTGAGGGTTTTAAGTTTCAGAGTTCTGAGATTTAACCCTTGCTCTCACTGACTGCCCCAGCCAGTGGGCAGGTGTGTGACATAGAAGACACAGCCAGGTGGGGAGGAAAAACCCACAGCCTCACTACCCTCTTCTCATTCGTGTTCTGCCTAAAGTTAATGACAGGTGGGCAGACTCACCTTTCAGCAATACAAATAAGGTACTGTTTGGCACTTTAGAACCAAGTCCTTGGGAATGTGTCTGTATTTGAAAGCTCCACACCTTAACATCAATAGAAGATAGTGTTCCATCCATGAAACAAAGGATGTTTCGTGGCACTTCGACATCTCTTTTCCTGAGTGTGTCTTCAAGATCCTACAGGGTAAAGAAAGCATTTCACAGATGAAGGACCAGAGCAGAGTGGTGCTTGATGGCTCCACGGAAAGCAGCAGCACGGACTCCAGCCTCACCGACGCCTGACCTCTGCTCTCTGTGCTGCCACGTTTTTCTGAAATTTCATTCTCCAATAATAGATTAGTTTTAAATGTTACCCAATGTCCCTATGTCTTCGAGAAAAATACGACTAATATATAATCAAGTAAAACAGCAGATTCCACAAAACTATATCTTGAAACTGTAGCACATATTCTTGGATTAGAGCTAAAACTCCTTATTTTCTTCAAAAGGTGTAAGCAAATTTTATAGCCAAACAATTTTAATAATTAACTGACTAATTTAATCCAAGTCACTGTACAATCACAGGAATCCTGGGCTGCGGGCCCTGGGTTTTACTTCTGATTCTACTCCTGTGCGATCTCTAGGTGTCAATTTCCTCCTTTGTAAAATAAGGGGATTAACCTAATTTATTTGTAAGGTGCCTTTCTTCCAGTGTAGATTTTATGAATCTATAATCTGTCCTTTAGGATATTAGGCTTTCTTCACAAATGCTGTATCAATATTAATCCTGCTTCATTTTCTCCACTAAGAGAGAGTAAGCGGAGCTCTTTCCTTCTCCCCCTCCCAAGAGCTCTCTGGAGATCAGGTTTCATCAGAGGCCTGTGGCCTGTGTGCGGGGCTTACTGATCTATTTTGAAAACCCAGAGGCCCTAAAGTGAAACCAACCAGAGCTGGAGGTGGAGAAAACCAGTACCTAAAAATGAGTGGAAACTCTCCCGGGCCACTGTCCAGGGAGCGTCCCTGTGCCCTTTCCCAAGGAATCTAGGAACACCTTTGCATCAGCAGCCAGGTGACCTCTGACCTCTCTGCAAGAACTCTGCACTTAGGCTGGTGTGATGCCTACACACCAAAGGCACAGCCAGGGAGAAGATCATCTCAGCTCTGTGCCAGGAAAGACAACTTTCCAGACACACAAAGCAAATCATGTCCCTCTACCCACAATGTTACAGGAATAATGAGGGAACTGATGGGGGAGGCATTATCACACGTGCTCCCACGCCTCCAAAGGGCCATCGCTAGCCTAGTGACAGTGATGAGGATGATGGTGATGATAGTAATGATGATGACAGTAGACACCATAGCGGTATCAATAGATATTAACCAATATTTATATGATTCATCAATGAAGTGTTTTATCACTTTATTTATACCACTAAAATACCTCTGGCAGAACTCTTTCCTCCCTCATCGTGTTTGCCATGATAAACCCACTCTCGCCATTACCCTGAGACGCTTCCCAAGACAAACCCATGGAAATGTACCATCTTGCTTTGTTGCTTTCTCATATCAACCTGTCCAACAAGTTTACCGATCCCCTTCTCTGTGTCAGGCACTGTGTTAAGAATGAGAGAAGGAAAGACAAAACCCCCAGCCTCAGCCCTCAGAGATCATGCTGCCTAGGAGGGGAACTGACACTAAGCACCATGTAAGTTCTGGATAAGGATTCTACAGATGAGAGTGACAGCTCAGAGGTGAGAACTTGGAGAGGGATTCGTTTGAGAAAGAGAAAACAGGTTGCCCTTTAAAAAATAAACATTTTTTTAGTAAATCGTTTAAAGAAAGAAAGAAAATGGGGATTAGGGAAAGATGCTCAAAATAATGTGAATGAGGAAATATTCAGGCATCATAACTTGTACCTTCAGACAGAGGCAGGTGCCTACGATGATGTGATATCAAAATACAGGAGGAAACTGGAATTATGGTCATTCTGATTTTGTTGATACAGGAAAATCCTTATCTTTCTACAAGGAATTTGCCTGCCCGGTGAAAGCTGAACATTGGTGGAACATTCTAAAATATTCTATGATGTGTTCTGTGGCAGATTGGTGAAGGGTGTGGTCCAAATGGACTCTACAAAGGAAGATGTGCTGAAAACTCCAGGGCCGTTTCTGTAGCCAGACCCACACACTCAGTCTCAAGCACTGAGGTGACAGTGCCACCCCTTTACATTGTGCCATGTCAATAATATCAAGTGGTATTTGAGTAGGGGACTGTTGTTGTCTGGACCGGCATGGAGTTTCTGATAGTGTGTTAGGAAAGCTTTGCTTCAGAGCTTTGCCCATCATTCCATCTCAGTCCCAGTGCCATGAAGATGTCCTGTCTGGCACCTGGCACCTGTTCCCCCTTCCTCCTGCCAGATATGTCTTTTCTTCCACCCAAGAGGCAAGAAGCAGTCCCACCATCTCTTACTACCCAAGTCTGGAAACATGCAACCTTCTGCTTTTGTTTTGTTTGGGTTTAGTATTCTCCCTCTCCTATTTCTTCTTTCATATTTCGTTCTGAGTTCCTTGCCCTCTATCCCTCCATTCTTCCTCGCTCCTTCTCCCCATATCACTGTACAAAAGAGCACATTCTCCATGCTTTATATTAATACATCTATTAGAAAGCCATCGCAAGTCTAAAACTTTCTTACTACAGGAGCAAAATTAATCAAGAGGAAAATAAAAACCTACTCCATTTAAGTAAAGGAAAGGACAAGAAATTATCCCGTCAGGTATGACAATCCTACTGTTGGTCCTGGCCAGTATGAGAAGCCACAGAAATGAAATGAGATGGAGAACTGGAAAGAGAGAAAACTATAATTGTTTGTATATGATGTGATTATGTGCCCATAAATCTAAAAGAATGAACTGGAAACTGCTCTAACTAGTGTAAGGGATAAAAAGATCAGTAGATACAAGATCAATATCTATGTATAAACCACTCACATCTTCATTTAGCAACAATGTCCCATTAGAAAATGTAATGAGCAAAGTATCTTACCACAATAACAGCAAAATGTTAATATTAGGCCTCATAATAAATGTACTAAAAGATTCAACACAATAATTCCCCTCAAATTAATCTAGAAGGTAAAAATAATCAGAATAAATTTAACACACTGATTGTAAAGTTTACACAAAGGAGAAAAGATCTTAAACGATCCAAGAAAGTTTAGGGGAAAAAAATTATATAAACATGCATACCAAGCATTAAATATACTGTGTAGTTATATAAATTAAAATGGTGTGGGATTTTTCAAGGAGTATGATCCAGGTCAGAAAAAAAGAATAAAGAGAAAGGAATAAATAGAAATGTCTCCTATGTGTGTGAACTTAAAACATAAAGTCAATTAATTATTTAAATTGCAGAAGAAAGGGCAGAATATATGCAATAAATGGCAGTGGAAAAATTGTGTGTTTACATTAGAAGAAAACTTGACTCATACATCTCCCTTTCTACAAAAATAAATCTCAAAGCAGTTGAATAGCTAACTACAAAAAACATATATAAATATAGTGGAAGAAAATATTGGCACATGCTTTTATACTCTTGTGATTAGGAATGTCGTTTTAAGCAAGAATATAATGTACTATATGAGTATATTCTATATAAAGAAACAGAAGGGCAGATTGGAAAGAATTTTAAAATGCTCTAGGATAAAATATACCACCACTAAAGCTAAAAGGCAAGCAACTTGGAGAATATCTTTGCAATAAATGTGTTTTACATCGTATAATATACATAATATGTAAGGAGTCTTTGCAAATTTATAATGAAGCAACCCAAGAAGAAACAAATGGATACTGATATAGCTGATATTGATTGATAGGATACTATTTGCCAGGCAATACCTTAAGCACTTTTCATAGGTTAATTCAATTAACTTGCATAGTAGTCCTTTTGATCAAATGCTATTGCCACCAGTTTGATGGAAGTATTTCAGAATGCATGTGAAAACCCCACACTGTACCCCAGAAGAGTATCAATGTACATAGTTAACATTCAATAAAAAAAAAAATGCTATTGCCCATCTCCCTTTTGCAGATAAGAAAACTGAGACAAAGAGAAATTTAGGAACCTGCCCAAAGTTATACAATTAGTAAGTGCTATAGTCGAGATCCAAATCTTTAAATTCTGACACCAGGACCCAATTCCATGAAAAGGAAATATGAATAGCTAACAAACTTAAGCTGTTCAAACTCAGTAAAGATCAGGAAATGCAAACACTAAGATACAGTAAGATGTTTTTACCTATCAGTCATTAACAAATGAAGCAGATTTTACCAAGAGTTTGGGAAAGGTTTGTCTCATAATCAGGTATTGGGGATTTCCCTTGCTATAGACATCGTTAGAGAGCAATTTAGCGATATCCATTGAGCTTAAAAGAACTTATGCTTTGACTCCAAAATTTTGTTTCTATCTTATAGAAATATTTGGACATGTGCCCAGAGAAGCACAAAGTGAAAAAATTGAAAATAGCTTATTTGACCATCAATAAGGAATGGTTAACAAAATTATTATATTACACATTCAGTCACAGGTTATATATAGTATAATGGTTAAAAAGAATAAGTTATTTCTGTATGAACTGACATGGAAGGATCTTTAAAACATACTATTAAGTGGAAACAGCAAGTCACAAAATAATATTTATAACCTGATACCACATACAAATATGTACATGTCATATATTCATTTATACACTCAACAGCAGAATTAGCATCTATGACATGCAGGGAACTATACTAGTCAGTAGAGACAAAGTCCTGGGCCAAATAGACAAAGTGTCTCTTTCCCGGAGCTTATATTCTGTTGGACAGCCAAACAATAAACAAGCAAACCAGTAAAAGACCAACATAATTTAGATAGTGTATTAGTTTTTTTGTTATTGTTACCATAACAAATTATTGCATGTTTGCCAGCCTAAACAACACAAAGTTTTTCTCTCACAGTTCTATAGGTCAGAAGTTCAATCCAATTCTCACCCAGAAAAAGCTACATTCCAGATGTAGAGAAAGATCTCTCTCCTGCCTATTTGAGCTGTTGGCAGAATTTAGTTCCTTGTAGTTGTAGGACTGAGGTCCCTGTTTCCTTGGGTGTCAGCTGTAGGTCAATCCCAGTTTCTAGAGGCCACCTGCATCCTCTGACTGGTGTCAGCCTGTTCCACGTTCTAAGCCAACAATGGTAGGTCAAGTCCCTCTCACACTCTCAACCTCTGGTCCTTCTTCTCTCTAACCCAGCCGGGAAAGTTTCACCACTTTTAATGACTCACATGATTAAATCAGGCCCACCAGGGTAATCCAGCATCATCTCTCTAACTCAAGGTCTGTACTTTTTATCATATCACATTAGTTTCCTTTACCAGGAAAGGTAACACATTCATGCACAGATTCCAGGAATTAGGATGTGAATATCTTTGTAGGGGAGGGAAAATTACTCTCCTGTTATGAATAAGAATAAATGCTATGAGGAAAAGCAAAGGGTGGCAGGCAAAAGGTAGTGCAGGGATTGGGGGAAGCTAATAAATATAGACTGTATCATCAGAGACAGCCCCCCTAAGGAAATGGCATCTGAACTAGAGGACCAGCCGTGTAACCCTCTGGCCAGGGCATTCCAGGCACATATTGAAACACACAGAAAAAGGCAGGCAAAGCTACATAGCAAACTGTTCACAGGCTACCTCTGGAGAGAACAGAATTCAATCATGTTTACTCATTCATTTACTTCTGTTGGTTTGAATGTTTTACTTGTGGGATTTAAAAAATATATTTATGTTTATACATCGTATAGTCTTACAAAAAAAAAAAGGAAAAAAAAACATTTTTTTTCCTTGGGCCCAGTTAAAGCAAAGAGAGTTTAAGATTTAGGTACCGGTGAAATCTGAGCATATTCTAAATTCTGACACACATACATACAGAAAATAAAAATAAAATTTTGTCTTGGATTCTATGAAAGAATCAGTTCTAGAGGGGAATAATAAATCAATGCCTTTCCTCTTCTGAGTCTTTAAAGAGAATACACTTGCCAATTAGACATATTCACACATCAGCAATCTCGGAAACTTCCCCTGGCTGTAATCTCTTTATTTTGCTCCTAAGTCCTAACTTGGTGCTTGTTTGCTGAGCTCTCACCCTGGATGGCTCACGTCGTTTCATGGGGTTTTCCAAGGAGGACATTAAAAGCATCTGTGGGAAGGAAAGCAGGCCGAGGAAAAGCTACTTGAGTGGGCTCTGCAGTGTAGCAATCTGCCACAGCAAAAGACACAGGCTGCAGAGACCACGGAGGATGCCTGGACGTGCCTGCGGGGAACCAGGAGCGGAGGGCCGCACAGAGCCACGTCGGAACACCAAAGGGCCCTCCCAGGACGCAGGGAAGCAAAACTTTGAGCAATTTGGTATCAAGCCCCTGGGATACAACTGCAGAAAATAGGGCTGGTGTGCCAGTGTGAGTGTTTGTGCAACCCTGGGACACTAAATCACAAATCCTTTGGCACAAAGATACGACACTGAAAAGCACCAGCACAGCTACCGCTGTCACTTAAGGCGTTCCCATCTCTGCGCTAATCACATAGGTTTGTTTTTGCAGACGCCCTGCCTATCAAAGACAGGAAGTCTGGGAATCATGTTTCCGGTAGTCCAGGAGACGCTTCTATTAGAATGTCCCTTCCTCACCTCCAGAGTGACAAATCCAAAACAGAACACTTCCTGCTCGCGAATACCTTCCCTTCCCAGCGCCTCCTGCGGCCTAAGACAGACCACCTTCTTTTTCTCATCCCTCACTCTCGACGTGTCACTCTCCTCAAACTCTTTTTAGAAGTGGGTGAACTATAAATCACACATAAATGAAAGTAGCATGTCCTCCGCTGTCAGACGCAGCGTCAACTACTGTACAAATCCTTCCTCTCTGTTCCCACTGTCACCCCTGCAGATTTTATCCCAGCGCGTTTATCTGAGGCATTTCCTCGGGGCCCCTCCACCCACTGCCCATCATTCAGTCCAGTCCCCCCTTATTTCACCAGCTGCCCAGCACAAACAGCCGCGTTATCAGCCAGGGCCAGATATGGGTCTGGGGCCCTTTCAGGTTTGCCTGAGGGGTCAAAGGCAAGGAGCTCAGGGCTTTCACCAAGTTCCACTCGCTCACTCTTGCCGGGTCTAAGACAGCTTTCACACGCCTCTGCCATCGGCCCCCACCTTTGCTCCTGGCCCCACTCAGCCCAGGGCCTGGCAGACCCTTCCCCTGAGAGGCAGGTCTGGTGTCGCCTTCTGCCATGGGCCCCGGCGAGAGGTGTCCTGCAACCTCCATGCGCAGCCTTCATTGATGGTCTCCCCGAGAAGGTGGCCAAGCAGGACTGAGAACTGACCCCTGCCCTCCACAGCCCAGAGGACTGAAGTGCGAGGCCGAACAAAACCACACTCATCCCCTCAGAGTGAGAGCAGCTCCGAGCCACGATGCCTGTGTCGCCACAATGCCTGTGTCACCATGATGCCTGTGTCACCACGATGCCTGTGTTACCACCATGCCTGTGTCCAGGCTGCAAGGCCACGTTCTTTCTTCCAGCCCCAAAAGAGAGAAAAAGAGTGAGGGAGGGAGAGAAGGCGGGCGTCTGGAAGCACTGCACTGAGGACACACAAAAATTTACATTCTCAAATTAAGCTTTTAATTTTGGGACTTTTTAAATTTTTTTAATTTAATTTTTACTTAATAATATGGTGATTTGATATACCATATGGAATGCTTAAATCAAACTGATAAACATAACCATCACCTCACTTACTCATTTTTTGTGTAAGATATTTAGAATTTACTCTTAGTTATTTTGAAATATACAATTGCACTGTGCACATTAGGTGAGATTCCACCAAATGCCCTCCCTCCTCCCACCAATCATCTCCCTCCTTCCTCTTCCCTCTCTGTCCTTTCCATTCCCCCTTGTTAGACTGTATTTGTGTTTTAGCTTTTGTATGAGAGTGTAAGAGTTTATATATTGGTTTCATAGTAGTATTAAGTACATTGGATACTTTTTTCTGTTCTTATGGCACTTTACTGAGAATATGTTCCAACTCCATCCATGTAAACATAAAAGATGTAAAGTCTCCATCTTTTTATGGCTGAATAGCATTCCATGGTATACATATACCACAACTGGTTAATCCATTCGTGAATTGATGAGTATTTGGGCTGCTTCCACGATTTGGCAATTATATCTACCCAGAAGAACAAAAATCATTATACAACAAAGACATCTGCACCAGAATGTTTATTGCAGCCCAAATCAAGCTTTTAATTTAAAAGTTTAAACTTTCCAAATTCCTTCTCATGTATTTCTTCTTGCAACAAATATTTTTCAATCACCTATTGGTAATATGTGCCAAGCACTAAACAGAATGGACTCTTGGAGCAGATGATCTAGTATGGTATGGAAAATAGGTAGTAGAAAAAAAATCTAGGAAAGTAAGGAGGATTGTGTCAGGCAGTGAGAGGTCTACGAGCAAATAAAAGAGGACACTGGGAAGAAGGGTGCAGAGGGCTTAGATAAGGCAGCCCTGAAGACTCTCAGCAGTGTCCTCTGAGCTGAAAGTCAGGCCAATGAAGAAGAGTCTGCCAAGACTGTGTATATGAGAGAAAGGTGAGTGGACATTTTCCCCAATAAAAAATGAGTGCACACACATTTCACATTTGTATTAGTCTGCTAAGGCTGCCATCACATGTACTAAACAGGTGGCTTAAAACAATGGTCCCCAACCTTTTTGGCACCAGGGACTGCTTTCATGGAAAATACTCCATGGAAAGGGTGAGGGAATGGTGTTAGGCTGATTCAAGTGCATTACATCTCCACCTCAGATGATAGGGCATCAGATTCCCATAAGGAGCGTGCCACCTAGACCCCTCATGTGCAGTTTACAGTAGCGTTCCCTGGCATGAGAATCTAGTGCCGCTGCTGTGCTGACAGGAGGCAGAGCTCAGGCAGCAATGCCAGCGAGGGGAGTGGCTGTAAACACAAATGAAGCTGCCCTCACCTGCCTGCCACTCACTTCCTGCTGTGTGGCCTGGTTCCTAGGACCAGTCTGTGGCCTGGGGATTGGAGGCTGCAGGTTTAAATGACCCGAGTGCATTATCTCCCACTTGTAATGGCCAGAAGTCTGAAATCAGGTTTCTGTAGCACCCTGCTCCTTCTGGAGGCAGCTGGGAGGGATCTGCCCCAGGCCTCTCCTCTAGCTCTGGTGGCTCCTTGGCTTGTGGCAGGGTAATTCCAGTGTTCACATGACCTCCCTGTATGTGCATCTGGGTTTCAATTTCCTCTTTTTATAAGGACACCTGTCACATCAGATTAGGGGCCCACCCGTTCTCAGTATGACCTCATCTTAACTACATCTATTTCCAAAAAAGGTCACATTCTGAGCTGCAGGGGATTAGGACTTCAACATATGAGCTTCAGGGACACAGGTCAACCCATAGCAGCAACTCCGTAGTGAAGGCGTCCATTCAGATGGGGTGGGGGACCAGATTTACCCACAAAGACATGAGCAACCCTTTCAGAGCAGGGCTGAGGTTCCCCTCACATCACCGAGCACAGCACGCAATGAATGAATGAGTACTTGTTGACGGTTGATTAATGGTGCATTTTACACTAAAATTTAAAAATGTGTGTGTTATCATGTCGAGGTAGTCTGGGATTTGTTTCTGTGCCAGCAGCAGATCTCCTGCTTAGCAGATAGGAAAAGCTTAAATCGTTTTAGGATCTGATATGATTAGTAACTGTTCCCAGAGACCACGTGGAAAAAATAGCTGGCATCTAAGGCTGTGGCAGCCCCCTCTGTCTCCTGCCCGGGTCCCTGAGGCAGCAGAGCCGACAAGCTCAGGCGAGGCTGGCAGAGGTCACATTTGTGGAAGAGCCACAAAGAGACAGTGTGCAAGTGAGGCAGCAGCCATTCAGGCCCCGGGGCAGCTCAGCCCCCTCGCCCAGCCTGGGGACACACAGCTGCCCGGTCCCACCTCAGAGGGGCAAATTCCCCGACATCAGAGAAGCAGCCCTGGGCCACTAAAAGGAAACCTGGCCAGCGAGGAAGCAGCTGGTCTTGGCAAACAAAAAATAATGCCCCAGGCAAAAACAAAGCAAGAGGGAGCCTGCAAGAGCTTCATTCGGGGGGCCACTCCCTCCCTAAACCAATTTTTAATCCAATATAAAATTCTAAGCCTATTCAGAAAACACCGTGACAAATTCCCCCAGTCTAAATTCCCTGTGATTAGAAATTCCTAGAAAGACTTTCCTTTCCTTTCAAAAGCCTCCCCAATTTGCTCCAGTAGCACATCCCACATCGCAGCTAGCTATTGCGTTATCCAATTTGCTTCTTTTTTAAATAACACTGACAGGATCTGGTGGAATTTCAGGCGGAACTGTGTTATGCAGAAAGGCAGTGGAGATGTGGTTTGTTGCTTTCCTCTGTTTTCATCTCACGAAATGAGCTGTTAATGGCAAGCTTCTCATTGTTGAAAATTATATTTATGTACACACATGAAAATATAGCAACCTCTTATGAAATATACGTTTAATTGATTTATTAGTTTCCCACTGTGCTTGAGAACTCACGAACCTGAAATTAGCTGTGCATAATGGTTCTTCTGATAAGAAGAGTAATTCTACACATACAGATAAAACACAGAAAGGAGAAATTTTCAAGGGACAATCTAGTCAGAGCTAGGTTAGTGGGTCTAAACAAGCAACTTCCTCACTCTTACCGATAAAAAAATAATAATAGCGAGAATTTATTGTTGTGTACTTATTGTGGAACAGTCAGTGTGCCACGTATTTTTGTACCTACCTTATCTCAAATCCTTTCAACACTACAAAAAATATTTTAGAGGCATGATATGACTTGTTCATGATCACAGCTAGCATTGGGAGGAATTGAAATTCAAACCCTTGTTTGTCTAACTCTAAACATTGTGCTTAGTCCAACATACTAAATGGATAAAAAGAGGGAAGAAAACACAATTAAAACATAAATCAAAGATAAAAAGCTATTTTAAAATATTACTGTTCATGCCCCTTTAGAGAATTGAGTTATGGAGCTAGGCACAGTGGCTCACCTCTGTAATCCTAGCAATTCAGGAGGCAGAGGTGGAAGGATTGCTTGAGGCCCAGGGTTGAAGGACAACATAGCCAGACACTATCTCTAAGAGAATCTTAAATATTAACCTGGGGTGATGGCACATGCCTGTAATCCCAACTACCCGGGAGGCTGAGGCAGGAGGATCTCTTGAGTCCAGGAGTTCAAGATTGTGTCCTTGAGTTATGATTGTGCCACTACATTTCAGCTTCGGTGACAGAGCAAGACCCTGTCTTTTTAAAATACAATTAATTAATTTTAAAAAATAATATTAACTTCTAAAAAAAACTCCATTCAAAATTGAAGACAGATTTCGAAAGGTAAACTGAGGCATGGAATTTGTAACCACGGCTTTTTAGTACTTACTTCAAAACACAGTTGTACATATATGAAATGTCATTTCACACTATTTTGAAGATAAGTTCTAGAAGCACTGGAGACTTATAAAGTTTAAAATTATGTGGTAACCTTTTATGCAACAGGCATATTGAACACAACATTATGTGAGTGATGCTATTCTAAGAAGAACTAGGCATGCTGGGCTAAATTTTCCAAGAATGCAATTTAAGCCCACAGTAAGGTGTATTATAAAATGAATGGAAGACCATGGTTCAAACACAGCCCTCTGAATGGTCCATCTGTGGACTTTATCTCACCAATTCTCATTAAACAGTGATTTCATTTCTCCACATCATCACAAGCGCCACTCCTGGGCAGTGTTCAGCTGCCTGGCTAGTCTCACAACACATGCAAATATGAATTAGAGGCGGCCGCACGGCAAGACTGAGGAGAGGTCGGTAATACCCTTCCCAGTGTGAAGCATGGGGCCCCAGCCACCACAGATGGGAAAAAGAAATTGGTGGTCCCAGCAGGCCTTCTGTTTATTACCCCCTGAGGCCTCATTTGGAGTGTGGCAGTCACACACACACACACACACACACACACACACGCACACACACACGCACACACAGAAGCAGATCTAAACCACTTTACCCTCTCTCCCCATCCCAAGCACTTTTAAGGTGAAAGATGTGCTTGAACTCCACGAAAATAAAACCCCAAATCCTTTGCGTGTACCTTGTCACAGACTCCACCCTCCTCAGAAAGACTTGTACAAGAAAGTGTGTTTTCCTCATTAGCTACAGGGGGGAACTGGAGTGTGAAATGTAACAGTTTGTCCTGAGCTAGAAGGAGAATCAAAGACAGAACACAGAAGCAGAACTTCCTGTCCTCTGACCTCCTGTACCAGGCAGTTTGCACCTTCCTAACAGCCCACGTTAGTTTCCGCCACATGGTCAAGTTGTTCATAAATTTATCTTCTCCCTTATGTGACAATAAGCCTCACGTCAGGGTGAGGACCGTTTCTGTTTCATTTTCTAGCTCTCACGACACCCAGCAAGCCTCCAAAGTTAACTGGGAGAGCTCCACATGGGCTCATGGACTCTAACAAGGGAGCAAACAAGACCCTAAAGGCTGCTGGATGGATCTGGGGAGCACTAGGAGCACCTGGGGAGTGGCTGGGCATTGGTGGGCTCCTTTACAGCACTCACGTCTTGCCCCAGATCCTCTTACTGCTGGTCCCCATGAGTAGAAGACAGACAGAAGGCGAGAGAGAGAAATATGTGCCATGGTAGTTTCTAAAGCAGCAAGGGAGAGCTGAAGTAATGGGTAAACATTTGAGATAGCTCCTGTAGTCTTGTTCACTCATTAGAAAAATATCATCAGTCTCATGGGAGTCATGTGTCCACCAGCTGAGATCAGCTTGACTCTGTCTGGTCTACATAGAGGTCTATCTGAAGCAGTCCTGAACTTCCCAAGGAGTCCAGGTCCACAGGTACTTAATTCTGTTAAAGGCCTGAACTGACTGCCAGGCCCAGACTGAGCCATCTCGGACTTTCCAGCCCAGCCAAACCCTGGACGAGCCAGTATCAGAGGGAGCAGAACTGCCCAGAAGAGCCCAAACTACCCACAGAATCATAATAAAATGGTAGTTGTCTTAAAGCCATTAAGTTTTGGAGTGTCAAAAATAAAAAATTTTTTTAAAGTTTTGGGGTGCCTTGTTGCATAGCAATAGATACTAAAAACTCCGAGCTTGATGCCAAAATGAGACAAGATTTGGAGAGAGGGAAAGGTCTTATGGGGAACGTTGAATATGTTTTGCATGTGGAGAGACAAGAACTGTTGGAAGCAGAGAGTAGACTAAGATAACTACTCCTCAAATACAGCTCCCCAGACAATCACATCTCCTGATATTCATGACCTTGTGTGGTCGCTTTCCACAGTGACCAAGAGAATGTGCCAGAAGTCACTTGGTTTGGCTTCCAAAGTGGTGGCATAGGCAACATTGCAGCTTTCATTCTGGGGGAAGCTGTCTAGTGTGGCAAATCCAACTACCCTAGGACTGCAGCTAAGAGAGGCCCAGAGAAAGACAAAAATGCCAGCCTGGCCCTCCCTCCAGCATCCAGCCCTCCCAGCTGAGGTGCCAAATATAGACGTGAAGAAGCTATTTGATTATTCTGCCTTCAAATGACTCCGGCCCCATCTGTGTCCAGCATCAATCTCATGAGACACCCCCACGTAAAAATCCTTCAGCTGCTCCCAGTCAATCCAAAATCTGGAGGGATGACATTAAACTACAGTATCTTTTAAGCCAATAAGTCTTAGGTTGGTTTGTTATGCAGCAAAAGGCACTTGTACAAAAATCAGTTTTGTGCAATGTAAATATCTCAAGCCTTCTGGTTCTTTTGTTGGCAAACAACGTTTTCTTCCGGTGGCTTATGCAAAATCTGGTATGTCTTCGGTATGACCAAAATGTCAATAGATCACTTCTATACAGGCTTAGGGGGTCGGGGGAGAGAATGACATTCTACCATTTATCAAAAGAACAGGTGACATCAGTGAGCTATTTCTGGGATAGCAATGAAAATGGGACAACTGCACATTTGGGTTAAAGAACCAAGTGTTCCAAACCCACTTGCCCCTGTGTGGCCATGTGCTGTTGGCCAGGGAGCCAGCACAGCGTCAGGGTGAAATCACTGGGCCTCAGACTCCACACGCTCGCTTATAACACATTTTGCATTAAAACCCAGAAAATCATGCAACGTCAAAGACAGGCCTAATTATTAATATGTAGAGGGTGATATTCTGATACTGGACATGTACATCCATCCTAGTCAAAGTACTTTATTAAATGTACTACCATATGTGGTTTCATTCCGTCCCTTCCTATAGAAGCATAGTGTAGGTTCTGGTGTGAGATTGACCTGACTTTGAAACCCTGCTCTGTCCCTAACTAGGTGTGAGAACATAGCTAAGTTATTTCACCTCACTAAGCCTCCGTTTCCCACTGATAAAGTGGCCATAAGAATGGTGCCAGCATAATTCAGGTTCTTCATGCAGGAGAATATTTCATGACCAGATGAACATGGACCAGATTCAAATATTGGTGCTATGATATGAATGTTTGTGTTCCCCCAAAATTCATATGTTGAAACTCAATGTCCCTTGTCTTTGGGAGGTGATTAGGTCACAAGGGCTCCACTCTTGTGGGTGGAATTAGTGCCCTGATAAAAGAGGCATAAGAGACAAAGAAATAAATACCACACGTCTCACTCATACGTGGAAGCTAAGGAGGTTGACTCCCAAAAGCATAGAGTAGATTAGAAGTTACTAGAGGCTGAGAAGGGCTAAGAGGGAGGGGAGGATGGGGAGAGGTTGGTTACCAGATACTAAATCATAGCTGGGTGGAAGTAATAACTTCTAGTTTCCTATATCACTGTGTGACGACTATCCGGGGTGTCTTAAAGGTCGCCCCTCAGATCACCATTCACAGGGAACATGGGAGGAACGTGGGAAATTGTAGCTGAATGTACCTTCAGTTACAAAATGTTACAAAATATTTACAAAATATTCTCTACCTATTGGTTATCTCTTTGTAAAATTTTTTAATGTTTTTGGGTGGTGCCAATGGCTCAAAGGAGTAGGGCACCAGCCCCATATACCAGAGGTGGAGGGTTCAAACCCAGCTCCGGCCAAAAACTGCAAAAAAAAGTGAAAGAAATTAATAAAAACAAAAATGTTTAATGTTTTCAAACACGTAGCTTGAACAGGGAATTTTGAATGTTCCCAATGTGAAGAAATGATAATTATTGAAGTGATGTTTAGGATAACTACCCTGATTTGATCATTGCACATTGCATAGCAGTATTAAAATTATGATGTGTCAATTAAAAACATTTTTTTAACTGTGAAAAAATGGAGGCCTGAGGGAGCTTGTCCACCCCCCGCCCCCTTGTGAGGACTAGGCTAGAGGAAGAATGGGCCCTCACTGGACACAGAATCTGCTGGTGTCTTGATCTCCGACTTCCCAGCTTCCGGAACTGTGAGCAATAAGTTCCTGCAGTTCATAAATGACCAGTCTTAGGCATTTTGTCATAGCAGCCCAAATGACCTAAGACAACTAGGTTATTCTTGAGATATAATGCATTTTCCCCTTCCTATATCCTCCTCCTAGAAGTGGCACATACCAAACTAACATTGCTAAAGGACACAGTCCCCCTTTCAGCCTGGTCCCTACAGGATCGTTAGCCTGGGCCCTGAGAAGACTTAATTATTTGGCCAATACTTTACCCTAAGGGCAAAACTCCTTTTCCTGTCCCCTCCCTCCAGCTCTCCCTCAGCCTGCGGAGAAGTAGCAATGGGTGAGGAGACTGACCACCCACAACTGAGAGGGTGAAGGACAGAGGGAAGAGCTGACAGAGGGTCGGGGGACAGAGAGCATCAAAGCAGGGAGAAGTCCCTCTGCCGGTGTGTGGCTGCTGGACCAGGGCCCAGGGCCCCAGCCACTGAGCAACAGTGGCAGGCAATACAGTGGAAGAGAAGAAAAAATCCCCCCAACTCTCTCTCTAGCCCCCCTCGAGGGATTCAGAATGGTTCAAGGCTTCTTGGGTCCTAGAGTAGGTGTCCAAGGCTTCTTGGGTCCTAGAGTGGGTGCCTGGCCATGGCAGCAAAGGCTACACTGGCCATGCTCCATGCGGGGCAGGGGCAGGAGGACACCTGTTACGTGCTCCATGCAGTGTAAGCATGGTGAGAGAAAGACATTTCCAGACCACAAGTCCTGGTTTGAAAGGAGAAAGGGAAATACACTTGCTGTCCTTATTTAGCCCTCTTTGGCTAAGATCAAGTGTAGAAAGTCTTTCTGTAGTCCCTGGTGCCTGGCTCAAGCAGGCAGCATTACCTCAGGGCCGCTGTGCTTGGAGAAGACTCCAGCCCAGGAGCTCTGCAGAAGTTGTTAAGCAAAGACTCCTGCCCATCTGTCAGCCTTTGCTGGTCACTGTGGTCTCGGGCATGACTTGTGGCTTCCCCCATGCTCCCATGGGGCATGCAGACTTCTTTTTATGCCAGATTGGCTGGATGTTTTCAGCCTTCCTCTGGGCCTCATTCTCCTGCCCATCTCCTAAGCAAGCTACCCTCTCTTGCCCATCTAAGGCCCTTGACTAGCAAAAAGGCAAGGTGAAGGCTGAAGAGCATTTGTCAATAAACGTAATAAGCTCCTCTCATTGGACAGTGATTTGGAATCACCGAGGACCTTCATGTTTTGTTTCCTTTGATTCCCTCATCAGGTATTGCTAGCTCCTTCTTCTAGATGAGAGAACTAAGGCAAAGAAAGTTTGAATGATTTGTCCATGGTCACAGCCAGTAAGAAGCAGAGTAGGACTCAGGCTATGATGGCTGGAGACTAACATCCAGATAAATCACAAACTCCCTCCCCTCCTTTCCATCAAAGCTGCCACTGCCGGGGTCCAGCGCCTCCTCCCTTCCTGCCAGGACAGTCAGTACCTCCTCACTGCCTCCTGGACCATGCTTTGCCAGGGTGCTTCCTAATTAGAGTTATGTTATTTCTCTACCTAAAAACTTAGAAGCAGGAACAAAATGGCTACAAGCACACCCAGGCTGCATATTTTGTTTTTTAAATACCATTTTCCAATATATGGAGCCAAGGCTCCCTGGAGAAATGGCTGATTCTAGAACTGAGAGGAGGAAGATGAAATGTGTGTAGCATGAGCCTGGAACATCTGACGATGTCAGAAAGTGCAGAAGTGCACAAGACACACACAGAGCGGCACGCACACCCCCAAGAATAGAGCACATCCAAACAACACAGGAGACAGCCTGGAAGGGTTCCCAGTGGCCAGAGCTGCAAGAATTGGAGAAACAAACAGAGAACACTAGTATGGATTATAACCCGAAGGATTAAATGAGTCCCTACTGATATAAATGACTTAATAAATAACTGAGAAAGAAGGGACAAATCTTCTGTATAGAAGAATTCCAAATAATAAATGTAAAAGGAACGACAGAAACACAAAATCACCATTAGGACACCACAGTCATGAGTGCTGCCGGCAAGATCCACCCATGAATACTAAACTTGGAGGGTGAAATGTTAAGGAGAAACAAGATATTCGCACAGCCTCCAATTGTCTCCTCTGTAATATTTATTAGTTACTGTGGTGGTCTTAACATATGTCCACCAAGCCTTTGATATTCCTCTCCAGGCAGTGGAGCTTAATTCCCCTCCCTTTGAGTGTGGGCTGGACTTCCAGATTCTCTGCTAAGGAATGAAGTACAACAAGGGAAAAGTGACATTATAGTGGAGAAATCTGACAGATGCCACCTTAACCAAGGGGTCAGAGTGAACACTGCCAATTACAGGTCATGCTGGTTTCTCACATCCCTGGAACACGGCACTGAGAGAGTCTTCCCCAAAATCCATAATCCTAGTTTGGTCAGGAGTCAGTACCAGATGAACCCAAACTCAGGGCTCAGGATATGCTACAACGACAAGACTGAGGAGCTGCCACAGACCAGGGGAGTGAGGAGACGTGACCACTGAATGCAATGTGGGATTCTGAATTTGATCCCGGCACAGGAAAGGAGGGCATTTGCAGGAAAACTGGTGAAAAGTGAATAAATTCCACAGTTTCATTTAAAAACACAAACAAAACATTTCCCCACTGTCTAAACAACCAAGCACAGACTCCAGAGCAGAAAGTGGAAGAGGGACAAGGAGGCTTCTGGGTCACATTCATCCCAGGTCTCATGTGCCCCACTCAGCATCTAACCACTGCAGTGCATTTCTGTAAGTGACTGCGTCTTCCTCCTCCTGGTGATAAAATTCTTAAGGGAAGCCTGATCTTGTCCATCTTTTAGAGACTCAGAGTTGAGCACAGGCTTTCTTCATGTTGAATGATGAGGGAGGGAGAGAATAATGAACAAACCCACACTAGAAATCTATTGCCTAGAAACAATAGATGAGTAAATTCTTCTCAGCTCTGTGGAGACATTTGAAGAAAACTTTTGCTCAAAAAATTTCAAAATGCTCTGCAGGAACACATACATCAATTCTAAAAACGCATGAGTTAAGCAGACATCCTGACAAAGCCCTAAGACCTGCCACAAACCAGCTGGCCTCACGGAGTTCCCAGGCCCTGGAGCTCACCTCTGGACACTTCCCACTCCCTGGTGCTCAGCCAGGTCAATTAGAATATCCCGGCACAGAGCCACCCTTGACCTCCTTCCAGTGTACAGTCTCTATTTGAGTTGAATCTATACCTTGAAGAAATATACCTTTCAAAGCTCTCCCAAGTCAACTGCGTTACTACTTCCTAACTGTCAAAACTCCTAAAAGTCAAAACTTTCCCATGGCATCTTTGAATAAATCTCTCATACGAATTTTGAGTTCACTGCCATTTCCCTGGGCCTCCCTTTGAATTCCATATTCCTTCTCAGTAGGCAACAACCGTATCTCTTCATTAATTGCAGGGGTCTGCATTCTCATTTGAATGCTGATGGCGTTGCCTTTCTGCACTCCTGTTTACATCCTGCCTCAAAAATCAAGTGGCAGAAGCTGCGTCTCTCGGGATGATAAGGACACAAGCATCTCATCTAAAGCTAAACAAGGGCTCTCCAAGAATGAAGCTCCTTAAGTACGGGTTGGATGGGAGAGAGGATGGGATTTGTTGATATGACCGTTATCAATAAATTTCCCTATGAGGCAACTCCTCGTGCATATATACAAAACACTGCACAAAAATTGGGGTCCTCCAGGACAACTGGCTTCCCATTCCTAGATCTTTCTTATTGCCACAGAAACAGGACACTTTTCTCTCATTGACTAATTTCTTCCTAGAATGTAAGAAAAGAAAGGATGTATCATTACTATTTACTCTACTATGTTATCTAACCTGAGAGGAGGGGAAATTTAAACATTCTTCCAGTTGGGTCCTCGTTGACCATCATCAAGTTATCTCCTGACTCAAGAATTCTTTCGGACCAATGCAGGATCACAATCTGCATCTCCCATGTCATCGTGACTTTGACTTCTGTCTTTTCCACATAGAGGGGAAAAAGGTACCTGAAATGGAAGCTTTTCACACACAAGCACTCCTTCTCCTCTCAGTTCCCAAGTTACTATAGTCACACAAGGAATCTTAAGAAAAATACAACTTTGGTCAATGAGGGATAAAGGAGATGAGAGATGGGTAAATTCAGAGAGAAGCTGAAGATTCAGCTTAGCTTTGAAGAACCAAAGACTTAAAATGGCAGTGAGATGAAGGGCAGGTGGGGCCACGGCAGGAATGCACGCGGCAGGCTGGAGGTTCTCCTGGACTCACTGAAGCAGGGGTGCGTTCAGGGCCAATGGGTGACGCGGTTAGAAAGTTGGGTTTACAACAGACGGGGCAGGCCTGCAATGCAGGAAAGGGACTTTCCTCTGTAAATATGGGAATGGGATCCGTGTCTGATTAGTGTTGAGAGGAGGAATATATTGGGAACAATAAAAAAAAGCAGAAATACACTGCCTGGATCAGAGGAGGAGGGGCTGGGGGCAGGGAGGGGGGAGACAGGGAATAGAAGGGCCTTCCCCTTAATAATAGATTGACTAGAAAAGGAAGGAATGTTGAGAGAAAATGCTGCAGAGGAAACATCAGTAGGAAGCACAGATTGAGTGTGGAGAAAAAAGAGAAGACACAGCAACCCCCAAAGTGACCACAACCACACAGTCCAAGGAAGAGGGAAGACTCTGGGGCCAGTTACCTGGGTTTGAATTCTGTCCCTCGCACTTACAAAAGAAATTGCTAAACCTGCTGTGCTTCCGTTTATCTTCTGTAAAATGAGGATGATAGCACAGGTTGTGCAGCCCTCATACGAAATTTCAAAATCTGAACTGCTCCAAGACTCAGAACGCTCTGAGTGCTTCCATGACGCCACAGGTAGAACATTCCACACATTAAATATTGAGCACAAACTTTGTTTCACGCATCAAATCATTAAAAATATTATATAAAATTAATTTCCAGCTACCTTTGTAAGGTATATATGAAACATGAATAAATTTCATGTTTAAACTTGGGTCTCATTCCCAGAATATCTCAGTATGCAAATACAGTAGAACCTCCAAAGTTGACTGTTTCTCTACATTGATTATCTCTTGAAGTTGACCTGATTTTCATAGACCAGACATGCACCACGTGTACGTGTCAGCACAGTAGGCCTAGTTCCTTGTGTTCACCACCTCTGTATGTTGATCCGTTTGTTTCAGTCCCTTGGGTGGTCAACTTACAGAGGTTCTACTATACTCCGAAAGCCAAAAAACATCTGAATTTGAAACACTTGTGGTCTCAGGTGTTTTTGGAAAGGAGGTGCTTCACCTGTAACATCTATCTCGTAAGCTTGTTGTGATAGTAAATGAGTAAAGCACTTAGAAGAGTGCCTGGCACCCAGCAAACAGCAGTAAGATTAGAGGCTGCTGGTGGTGCTAAAATCAAGGCTAATAGCAGAAGGGATAAAAAGTAAATCCCTTCAGAAATTGCTTGGGTGAGAATGCAGGCATTAACTGGAGGAATAAATTACAGTAAGTCATTTTACATTCACCACTAGGATCTGAAGTTCCCCGTTCATCTCCCCATTCCCCAATATCTATTTCCCCAGCTACCCTCCTGTGTCCAGACCTCCTAACACACCCACCCCTAAAATTTCTAACCCTAGTTTATTTGAATGGAAATGAAATTTCATTTGGGATACTTACTGGTTGAAAGGGGATTTTAAAATCATTTCTTAAGTAGAGATGCATTGCTCTTAAATGTGTTGAGAGAGCCAGAAGCCTCCAAGAGAGACACTTTCCAAAGGATATTGCTCTGAATATTATATAATCCAGGCACCTAAGGATGAAAATAAATCCCAGGCACATTTGCCTCTTACCCTGCCTCAGACAAGGACATTGCCAAGGCCCTCAGCCACCATTTCCCCACCTGCAAAGCAGGGATAAAAATATAAATATGACTCCAAGAGGAACTGTGCTTGTTTGAAAGAAAAGAAACAAGGGAAAAGGAGTAAATAAAGAAAAAAGAGAACGTGTATTTGGAAACTGTTACACATTATTAGATTGGGAGAAGAGAAGGATGGTGGCAAAGAAATACTCCAGGGGTGGGAAAAAGTGGGAATTAGGAGGGGTCCCCCAGTTTCTTCTCCACAACTGAGCCATGACTGACCTTGGGACAAATTGCTCAATCCTTACATGTCTTGGATTACCCTGAGATATTATGGAGCTTCCCTGATGTCTGATCCCCTAGGTCCCTTAATGGGCAGGTGTCTTGGGTAAAGACATCCTCTTCCTTCAGTTGGATTTCATTTTCTTACTATAGTAATTAATGATGAAGGTGGCAGAATCAGTACCCATGTAATGCAACACCCAAGGAGCCCAAGGCGTCTGCAGACACCTTAGTTACTCTCAGTGATTTTGCTATTTTTGCTCTATTTTTGCTACCCTTGGTAGTGCCTGTTGGCCCCAACATATTTACTGCCAAGTCTTCTTACTTCACAGTTGCTATTTTCAAAGGTTTCAAGGTGAACTATTTCTACCTAAGAGCTAGAGGAGAGACAACTAAACTGAACCTGTTTGAGGCAGGTTGACACAGGACTTTTTTCTTAAACAGGAATCACAGTTGAAGGTAAATGTAAATTCATTATTTGATGAACACCTAAAGCTTTTCATGGGTGTACAGGCTCTTCCAGTTTGTGCAGTCATATCTCTGGCCATTCACAGGGAAGTTTATAATGTCCCTCTTTTCCCAACTCAGTTCCACCCCAATTCTTGAGCCGGTTTTGCCTCAGGTCAAATCCACCCATTGTCTCAGCCAGCCCAGAGCACACCCGGGAATCACCATGACAAAATGAGTCCCACTCATGACCGCTGCTTTCACACATTCACCCCACATTCTCTGGCTGTTTGTTAATCAGACTCAGTCCCTAGATCCCCATATTCCTTGGGGTCAGCTTTGCTGGCCATCGAGCCCCAGGCCCACCTCCCATGGGCACAATCCAAAAGCCCCATAATTCTAACCAGTTGCAGCAGACTGGAGAATGGACATCATGTAGTGATTTGTGAAGAAAATATGACCAATATCCATAAGGTCTCTTCCTGCCTTGAAATTATGTCAACTCTCCAGAATCTTCTCATGGCACAAAAGGGGGAAGAGTCCTCGAATAATTGAGATTACATTTCCTACCAGTCCATGACACAATTATGTTTCAGATAATAAAATAATTTTACATGCCCTTCTGAGTTTGGAACTGCAGCCCATGCCCCTTTTGCTAGCATCCGCCCTCCTAGGACTGGCCTTCTCTTGCACCTGTTGGCTGGCCTTATGCTGCCAATGAACATACTTCCTAGATCAGCAGTTCTCAACCTGTGGGCCACAACCCCTTTGGAGATCAAACAACCCTTTCACAGGGGTCGCCTAAGACCATCCTGCATATCAGATATTTACATTAAGATTCATAACAGTAGCAAAATTACAATTATGAAGTAGCAATGAAAATAATTTTATGGTTCGGTTTCACCACAACATGAGGAACTGTATTAAAGGGTCACGGTATTAGGACGGTTGAGAACCACTGTCCTAGATGATAAGTAACTACCTACCTGACTCCCACATCTTGACAGCCAGCTTCAGCACCTACTCTCTATACCATAAATTGTACCCAAACACTTTCTCTGCCATCTCTTCCATCTTGGTAGGGACAACCCCACTACCTTGCCATTTGACTATCTCCTAAAAACTTAGGATAGTCGTTCTTAACCAATAGATCCTCTCCCCAGGAAAAAGCATGTACCCATATACACAGAGTAGTGTATTTTGGCCACAGGGGGCTGACTGACCTATCAGAGCCCAATGCATGGACTCCAAATGGCTCAATGGATACTGGGTTCATCTCATCTACCCAGAACCTGAGAAGAGTATGGACACTGCCAGGTCTGAGCTGATGGCAACATTGGATGCTATAGGCACCATCTGGATTTATTGCCCCAAAGAATGACCCCTTCAGGCATAACTCCAGAATACTCAGGTATAAAATTCATGGCTTTCCTTAGAAACGAAGTAATATGTATCACTCAAAGATGATCATCTCTTAATTATGCAGTAATTTCTTAAAAGTTGGCTTCACTGGGGGAAATTAGAATAGCAACTGGGAATATCAGGAATAAATATCCCAGCAAGGGACCTGCCTAAGTCATCCTGTCCCTCCCTGAGCCTTAGGGCACAGTCAGGAAGGAAATGTTCCAAGAGTAAGCCACCAATTACGGCTTTTGTGGCCTGGATCAGAGGTTCTAGAAAAAATAAGTGTGGCAACAAACAGTTGTGACACAGAAAATGTATTAAATTTAGGAGAAATCATGAAAAGCATAATTTCCTCTTCTATTTTTCTTTGTGAGGGTTCTGTGTTAGTTAAGAGCTACCCATGGAACTGAGAACAATGAGAATTTGCCTCCAAATTTGCCTCCTCTCCCTGCCTGGGAGCCCTTACAGGACCAAAGCCAAGACCAGGATGAGAATATATCGTATTTTCACTTCTTTTTAAATTCACATATAATGCAATCATAAAATCAATGTTAGAAAGATGATTTGTCTCCAAGAATAAATTACCCTTATTTTTTAAATTTCCCTGAGAATGACGCTCCAAGTTCTGAGCCAATATTCTATGCCCTCAACACTCATTACTTCAACTTACATGCATTGTACATGTGCTATGTATATATAAAGCCCTGCTCCAGGCACTAGAGACACAACAGGAACCTGCAAAACTCTTACTCTCCATGGGCTGGCCAATGTTGAACAAGTGTAACATCTTGGACAAAAGGGAAGTGTGGTGACCCAAAGATGGACCCAGCCAGGCTAGGAAATTCTTCCTCAGGTCTTCCGGAAACTCTTCTTGTATCATTTAAGCCCTTTTTTCCTTCTATAGATTTCTTTTGTTCAAACCTTTGTAAAATGGTTATACTCATGAAATCATTCCTTATTCTTATCTTCTCTTGATTAAACAACTTCACTTTTTAACATTCCCTCACAGGACGTATTTTCTTGCCTTTAATAATAACTATCCTCTAATTGGTGCAGACCTTGACCATTTATAAGGCACTCTGAGGTTTACAGAGCACGTCCGCCTCATTATCACACTTTGATCTTCACAACAACACCGCAAGGAAGGCACTGCAGATATTTGCTGAGCACCAAGTATGCCCCAGGCACTGTTCTAGGGCTATGGGGACACCTGTACCACTTTACACTTATGCCCATTAAAATGTATCCAAGTTTGGGGGAGCCATTTTCTCCATGAGTCAAGGCCATTTTGAGTTTTATTTCTGTCTTGCAGAGCAGTAACAACTCCACCCAATTTAGTGCCAGAGACAATTACAATCAGCATAGTCTTAATTCCTTCTTCCAGGCCATCAAAACAGTTATTGAGTGGGCTAGATCCCAGCCCCAATACCTGTGGGACAGCACTCAATATGTCCCCCCTTAGACTGATGCTAGGCCATTGATAACTGCCCCTAGGGTAACCCCTTCTAGCCTCTAGTAGGAGTATAAATAGAAAAATACTTTTCTAACATGTCAAAAGAAAATGCCTGGTTTAAAAAATGAAAATCTTTACTAAAATTGAGATAGATCCCATCGATTGAGTCCGCTGGTCTACGTAGCCTCTCACAGCCACGGGAGGAAATTAAATTGACTGGGCGCTATTTGCTCCATACAAAACTTTACTGATTGCTACTTAGTATTTTATGTCCTTTCAGGTGTTATCCCATTGATTGTCTGATGATTTATTCCAAGATCTTTCCAGGCATTGGTGTTAATTAAGTTCCCAGGTCTGAAATCTCCAGGTCATCCCATCTTGCTCCCATAGATGGGCAACTCATTTACCCTTTTGCTGTCCTTAGGGGATTTTCCAATCCTCTGTGATTTGGGGGAAACACTGGCTAATAGTCCTAAGATGAAAGTTGAAAATTCATTCAGTATCCTACAGGGCAAGCCATCAGGTCCTGCTGACAGGAACATATTAGGTTTTTCTAAGTTTTCTAACTGCGTTGTCCCTTTGGCCTTCTCTCCTCCTATTACAACTGGGACTTATTCCAGCAGCAATTTGAAGGTGATATTATCTTCCCCATGGAGGAGGGTAGTGAAGAAGACACTGTAAAAAATAAAATAAATAAAATAGAAAGCTCTATCTTTTCACTCTGTCCTCCGCTGGAGCATCTCAGGCAGAGATGACAATGTCATTCATCCAAATCCCATTTCCTTTTTCTCTTCTTGGCCGTACCGGAAGATTGCATTTCCCAGCTTCCCAAGCAGCTATATTGGGGTCATGTGATTTGTGATTGGGTTTGGGCCAATTTAATGATGGAGGAACTGAGGCACACATACGTCTTTCTGGCCTAAACACAAACACACTGCAGGAACCTCCATAGTCTCCCTTCTTTTGTAGCAGCCATAGGCATGGCATATTGATGAGGCAAGGCAAGAACCACCGGGAGGGCTGCACAAGAGAGTTGCCCACCCTGCATTGGACTGTGACATAAATAAGAGATGCATTCTGGTCTATTCAGCCGTGCTTCCCAACTAGCTGTTAGCAAGTTTTCTGTGTGTCGATCTAAAACCTCTCTCCCTACAGTCTTCTCACACTGACCCGAGTTTTACCCTTTGAATCATACAGGGAATCTATTTCTGACAATTACAAAGTAAAATTTTCTCTCCAAGTGTCCTTTTTGGGGAGTCATAAAATATTTAAAGACTATCTTTTCTTATTTTCTGTTATGTTTCCTAGGTATGTGTTTTTTACTTTCACCTTGCTAATCAGTCATACCGTTTTTGTACATTTATGTAAATTCTTATTTCATTTTGAGAAGACCTTGCCACAGGACCTTCATCTCATCAGGTGCTACGCAAAGAGAAAAGTGACAAGATCAATTTTTTTTTAAGTTCTAAGAAATTAAATGGGTTAGATATCTATGTACATGTGTGTTTTCATTTGAAAAGTTCTGTAAAGTGACTTACGATTCAGGAAAATATGACAAATATCGGAGGGTTCATCATCCAATGTTCACATTTCTTATAGCCAAAGTCTCTCTCTTCCCCTCCCAAATCTAATTTTCTTTACCACACAGAAAACCAGTCTGCCTTATTATACCTGAGATAGATATCATAAAGAATATATCCTATTCTATATGTTTATCATATAGAATATATCCTATATAGAGATCATAAAGAATATATCCTATGGTGGGGTATATGTTTAGTTTACAGAAATGGTGTTATATCTACACAACTGGATTTTTTTTCATGTAACATATTTTAAGACAAAATCAGTATGATACATACAGACCTAGTTTATGCAACTTTAATTACCAGGTGGTATTAATTCATCGTACAAATGTAGCTAGAGATCATTTATTCATTTCAGTATTCACTGATGGACATTTAGGCTATTTCTAATTTATCACAATTATAATAATTCCACTTGCTCTCCAAAGAGGTTTTGTTATTTTATTTTCTCCCCCAAGCCATCTATGCGAGTTCCTAGTTCACTGTTCCTTAATTAACATTTGGCATAGTTTTACACCAAATATAAACTATCAGTGTAGTTTGAAATAGTTTCGTTTTTGCTGGTCTTCCGGATCCCAAAGTTCAAATTGTCTTTCAATGCTTATAAAATTCTTACAGAAGGTGTTAGGGATGTTTTTGCTATGAATATTGTGACATTTCATAGTTTTGTTGAAAATATGAATGAAATATTTTGTACTATTGCATGTTACAATTGACTATTGCTGGTATTCAAAAGTTCTACTGATTTTTGTTCAGTTACTAATTTTGCAAAGGAAAAGGGGTTTATAATGACCAATCTAGGAAAGCAACATCTAATGAAGAAAACTTCAATTTTTTAGAGTATTTTATAGTATTTGTATTGGCTAATACAGGGCTCAGTCTTTCAGTCAAGAAATATTATTTAGTGCCTGCAGGGGTCTGGGCCCTGTGATCAACACTGGGGCCACTCCAGGGAGAATGTGACAGGCAGTGTCACACTATCACAGAGGCTCAAATCACACGCAGCTACAGCCCCACTGACCATCTGACGTTGCTCAATAAAAAAGCAAATAAACAGGAAACAATTAAGTGAGATCCTTTTTATATTTATTGAGCATCTACTTCCCATGATTGTGAACAATTCAGTAGCTCTTGGGATTCCCAACACTTCCTCTAAATTTTCCAAATTCCAGAACACAATTACCTACATTTGCTTCTTTCTGCTACCTGATGTCACTGCAAGAAATCGATCCTCCATTTGGCCACAGACACTGGCTTGTATGACTGCAAAGGACAGCCTTTCCCTATCCCAGCCTCCCCCATGCCCACCCCCACCCACACCATATCAAATACCAGCACTAGGGCTTTCTCACCTACATTGCCACTGCCTCTGTGTCACTGAAGAGTGGAAGACAGTGACTATTCCATCAGGGCCATTGAGTGCAATCCAACAAAGTCACTGGGCACAGGTGCACCTCCTCCTACTGCAGTGTGCAGAGAGCTGGTAGAGGATGGCCCTCGTCTGATACACCCAAGAAGAGCAAGCCCTGTTCCTCCACCCAGGCCACTGGCTACACTGTCTGATATACAGGGAGTTCTAGGAATCAGACTACCTGAGTCTGAATCCCACTTCTGCAATTTACTGGCAGGTAATTTGGGGCAGGTTGTTTCATGTCTCTGTGCTTCATGTCCCTTATCTGTCAATGGCACTGGTAACCCTCTACCTCAGAGTACTATTGTGATAATCAAATAGAGTCTACCCACATAACTCACTTAGAACAACTCCATGGACATAGCCAACACTCAAAAACATTAGCCATTATCATGTAATTAAACAGGACTCATAGCTAATCCACATTCAGCTAAGCACACAGCATCTCTAGTGTAGATGCTTTCCTCATTATTCTCCTGATTTTGAAAATGGGGCGACCATCACCTTGAAATCCTGCACCCTCATTCAGTTGCACTTTTTTCAGCTGCCTACCTCCTTGATGCGTGGTTTCCAAGGAACGCACAGCCCAGATGTCTCGCTAGGCAATTTCACACTCTTTATTACTGGTTAACATTTCAACTAGAAACCTCTTCCTGGGCTCCTGCCCTGGAGACATCCACATGGCTCATTTCCTCATTTCATTCAGGTCTCCCCTTAAATGTCACCTCCATGGAGAAGCTGTCACTTAAAGAAATAATCTGGTATCCTTCCTTCTGCCATTCTGCTTTCCTTTCTCCACAGCACTTATCACTACCTGCCATTGCATATGTGTATAAAATGTTATATAATGGTATCTATGTATGTAACATATATTTTAAATTGTTACATAAATATACATGTACGAACATGCACATGATTTTTAGGTCAACAACAGATCATATATACAACGATGGTCCCCCAAGATTAGCACAGAGCTGAAAAATTCCTTGTGATGCCAGAGCCACCCTAAGGTAGACAAGTGCATTATTCATGTGCTTTGTGATAATGTTGATAAGAAAAAACTGCTGTGCCACCGATTGTATAAAAGGACAGCATATACAAGTATGTCCAATACATAAGACTGTAGTACTCGATAATAATTGGCAACCATGTTACTAGTTTGTGTACTTACTATACTATAGTTTTTATCATTATTTTAGAGTGGACCCCTTCTGCTTATTAAGAAACAAGTTAACTGTAAAACAGCCTCAGGTCAATCTTTCAGGAGATACTTCAGATGAAGACGTTGTTGTCAGGGGTAATGCCAACTCCGTGGGCGTTACTGCCCACGAAGACATCCCAGTGGGACGAGACGTGGAGGTGGAAGAGAGTGATGTTAATGATCCTGACCCTGTGTAGGCCCAGGCTAATGTGTGTGTGTCTTCAGTTTTAATAAAAACATTGGAAAGATTTTAAAAGATAGAAAAAAGCTTGTAGAATAAGAACATAAAGAAAGAAAAGTTTTGAACAGCTATACGATGTGTGTTTGAAGCTAAGCGATCTAATAAGAGTGAATAAGGTAAAGAAAATTCTAAACTTTATACAGTAAAAATTTACAGAATTCTAAGGGCAACTTACTTTTGAAGAAAGAAAAATATTAATTTAGTGCACAGCATTTGTGAAGTCAACACAATAGCGTACAGCAATATCCAAGACCTTCACATCCACTCTCCACTCTCTCATTCACCCAAAGCAGATTCCATTTCTGCAAACTCTACTCAGGGTAAGTGCCCTGTGTAGGTGGACCATCTTTACCTTTTATACGATATTTTTACTGTTCCTTTTCTGTGTTTAGATATGTTTAGACACCCAAGTACTGACCATTGTGTTACCCTTGCCTCGTATTCAGTATGGTAACCTGCTGTACAGGTGTGTAACTTAGGAGCAGGAGGCTGTGCCACACAACCTAGGTCTATGCCATCTAGGTTGTGTAAATACACACTGTGATGTTTGCACAAAGACAAACTCACTTATGATGCATTTCTCAGAAAGTACCCCCATCATTAAGCAACTCACAACTACAGACGATTGTCAAGAAGCAATGAGGGGTATGGTTCACCCATTTCCATTTCACATTTCTGGTCAAATGCCATCATCTTAGAGAGAATTTCCATAACCATTGCAGCTACTCTCCTAGGCTGCTTTAGTCCTCTGTAGCAGTTATTGCTCTGTGATTATTATATGTTTTGTATTCACTATTTACTAAACATTTGGGTCTTCTCCCAGAGCCATGCAAGCTTCATGGGGGCAAGGCAGTCTTTTTATAGCTTCCTTCTCAGTACTTAGGACAAAGCCACAGTAGGTGCACAATAAATAAATAATGAATAAATGAATGGATTTGTGATAATTTTTTTTAAAAATCCAGTAATTTTTTTAACTGACAAAATCCATCACTTTTTCACCTCCACCCTTTCTTCTAGTTTTCCTTTCAGCCAAAATTGTCTTT
Source organism: Galago senegalensis (assembly GCA_963575145.1). NCBI lineage: Eukaryota > Metazoa > Chordata > Mammalia > Primates > Galagidae > Galago > Galago senegalensis. The sequence goes on from CAUYTI010078725.1 coordinate 40,477, forward strand.
CTCCTACCTCCTCATTTCCAAATTTACCCAGTGTTCAGACTTAATTAAATGTCTCCCTCTCCAAGAAGACATTCTTGGGATGTGGCAAATTTGCTACTTGTCCTTCAATAGCTGCTCTCTCCTTCTTCCATAGAAACAGAACTCTAGACTTGAGCTAGACATATAATCTTCTCAAACAGTAACTGTTCATTTCCCCTACAGCTAATGTAGCCATGTGGCTAAGTTCTAGCCCATGGAAATGTAACATGGCATCTTTGAAATTACTTACATCTTTAAAAAAAATGCTTTTGCATACCCTATATCCCTATTTTTCCATCTGGCTTTCTGGAATCAGTTGTGATGGCTGGAATTCTAGCCACTATCTAGCACCATGAGGATGCAGTGCACAGCCTAAAGATGGCATAATTGTGAGCCCCAAAGAAACCAAGCTCCTAAAGACCTAATGAAACAGAGCTGTCACAAAAGTCCAACTGCTGACTCCTAGACATTACCTAAAGGGGAAATGAACTTCCAATTTTCTTACGCTACTATTAACTTGGATCTCTTTCCTTTTAGAAGCCAAAGCTATTTTTAAGTAACATATTCAGTTAAAAGTCACTTCTCTCTTTGGAATAACACATACACTGAATACTATAGCTATAACTTTCTTATGATATGTGTCATTTCTCATTTCTGATTTAATAATATTAGCTAGCCATTTACTATGCCAATTCTGTGTGCCAAGCACTGAGTTAGTCCTCCCAACTACCCTGCAAGGTTAAAGTGACCAGACTTCCCACTTTTGGCTGGACAGTCCTGATTTTTAACAATTAGTCCTACATCCCACAGCATTTTTTAAAAGTTTGGATTTTTGGAAAGAATGCACAACAAGCTAGGGAATGGCCGGAGAACAGGAAGGGAATATACGGTTTTTGGCTGCCATGTGGCTATTTTGCCAGGATATGAGTTTTATATTATTTTTGTTAATTTTATAATGTTAAACTTTTAATAAATAATTGTTGAGAACTGCTTATCAAAGTCTGCATTGTTGATTAGTTGTTAGAATTCAACAAGAAATATGCCAAAGAATAAAATAATACTATACATAATTTTTTAATGTATTATATTTGTAAATTGTACTTATGTTGAAATTTTAAAAAATATATTACAATACTATTTTTGCATTCTATGAAAATTTTTGTTGCTCCATATAGACTAAATTTTTAATTAAGAACCCTCTCCCAGCCCCCCATCAATAGTGTCCCACTTTACCAATGTTAAAATCTGGTCACCTTATGCAAGGTAGATACTTTTATTTTAATTTACCAGATGAGAAAACTGAGGTTCATGGGGCTTAGAAAACTTGTATAAATTGCCACAGTAAGAGATGACAGAAACTGCAAACTCTGTGCCCTTTCTATTATACCCATATGCATGTCTTTGCATGTTTAACTGTGAGAACCTTGAGGGCAGGACCCATGGTTTATGATTCTTTATACTCCCATTACGAAGAGCCCAGGGCCTTACCCATATTCAGCCATCAGTAGAGAGTGACAAGTGAATGAGTGAATAGATGAATGGCTAGATGTTTTGTTTGGTATGCATTTTATTGAAATATTCAATCTACTGATGTAAAAAAAATAGAACAAAATATTATTTGGGTAGTTTTTTTTTTTGTTTGTTTGTTTTTTGGTAACTTTCCAACATGTATTCTCAAGGCCAAAGCTGGACTCATATTCAACAATTAGGTGAATGTCATAGGTCAGGTTTCCTAGAAGCAGAGCCTGAGGCAAGGATTTGGTCCATGTGATTCATGGAGGAAGTGCTCTTCAGAAAGTACATACAGGAGAGTGGGTAGGAGAAGCTAAGCAAAGATGTAGCATCAGGTCAGGTCTTCCCTTGGCCTAATTCCTTAAGAGTCTGGAAAACAATCCACCCTGCAGAGTCATGCTCACCTTGAGGCCCTCTGTTATTGGCTGCAGGTCTTCCCCTGTGTGAGGCAGAGCCCCCAGGCCTCCCAGTGCAGGGCAGTTCTCCTGAGAAGGCGGTAGCAGTGAGTTACCAGCCAACACTCAACAACAGCTGAGGATGCACCAGCTGGTGAAAGAGCTCTAGGCTGGGCAATAGCACCTTGCACCCCAAGAGTTTAATTGAAAATGTCATTTGGCTTCATTTCAGAATGGTGGAAAAGCTGATATGTCAATGAGCTTATCTTGACAGTGGATGTGTGAAACTACCTCAAATCCCTACCCCTCTGAGTGAAATGAGATGCACACCACCTTATATACCCTTTCAATCCCTTCAATTTCAGTAGGCTTTCCTCTTTGAGATGTTTCTCAAAACTTTTTAGACAAAACCTTCTGAACATACAGCTAAAATCTTTAGCAAATATACCAGGAAGGTGTGTGTGTGTGTGTGTGTGTGTGTATCTGTCTGTCTGAAAATCAAAATATGCAAATAAAGAGTTTTAGAATATTCAGAAAACTGAAATCAAATTGTTCTTCTAGCCCAGAACACTACTTGACAATAAATTCTAATCACTAAATACAGCTATTGAAGAAGATTCACAGGGAAAAACTCTGATGCTATTTTATAATGACAGATACAAGGCATTGATGTTGTCTAAGAACCTGATTTGAATAATGGCAGAATTATGGAACTTAGGGAATGCTTCTGCCTTTGGTCACCTTCTTCACTGACCCCATTTGGCTGATTTTGCTGAATCTCTATATTGAAAGAGTGGGGTTGGTAGACTGCACCTGTGCCCCATCCTCAAAACCCACCCAGCAATGCCCCCCGTCCCCCGTTGGCACACCAGCAGAATTAAAACACTGAAATTCCAAAGCTTCTCTCCTGCTGCATAAAGGGCAAAATGCTTTAAACTTTTCCTGGAGAATACCAATTAAATAGTAAAAGTTCCTTTTTTATTTTCTCTTCTGATTCTCTCTTTCTCTCTCCTCTGGGTATGTGTGTGTCTTTCTCAATGTACCTGTTAGATTTTTTTCCCCAGGAAATTTTCTCAAAAACTCACAAAATGTTCCAAACTTCAGCATAGGTTTACACCCTGAGAATTTGTTATTCGTGAGCCAGGCCTTTTGAAGTCTGATTTCTCAGGATTGATGCTTTATCTTTAAACGGTGAACACGAACCATTGACTCAAAGGGCCTCTGACAATCACTTAGGAATAACTCATACATTTGTGTCTGGGCAAGGTCTCCCCTACACAGGGAACCTTTTGTAAATATTACTTACTAGAACCATAACACTAATAGATGTAGTTAATAATTATCACAATGTGCCAAACCGGCACAGTTTGCTCCCTGATTACAATATTAAATTGCTATTGAGCTGTGGTATTCGCTTCAGGCAATACTAGTAAGAACCCCCCAAAGACCCTGGCTGGCCTCACCATATAAAAATGGAAAATGTTCCACTGTACACAATGCTCAGGCAGCAGTGGGCTTTGCCAGAAAACAAACACAAAACTCAAACAATAGAAGGAAAGTTTTATCAGAGCTGAAGTGTCCTTTCACTTGGGAACTGTCATCTCTCAAAAAGAAAAACACGCACACACTTGATAGCAGCTCACAAGGCAAGCCATTACTATGGGCACAGTGACGCATGGTGCAGACAGAGAATACGGCACAGCCAGAGCTGAAAGGCTTTGTTTTATTTGCATCCGATTATGACTAGAGATAGGCCATTCCAGCTCTGAAAAGTTGAGAGCCCCTCAGAGAGAACAGGCTTCTTTCCCCATGAACAAGGAGGGAATTTTCTTTTCCCACACACCCTCTCCTCTCTGTCTGACAGGTCAAGTGGCCTGGACAATAGGGCAAAGTTACTGAGAGCAAAACTGCAATTTAATTGAGAAGTGTCATTAGCTCCAGGACAGCACATTCAAAAGCAGACACAATGGGGGCACTTGTCATATGCAGCACACGCCAATTCACCCCTCATCTGCCCACATGCTGCCATCCCACCTCCATATTTGCAATTTTGGAGACCCACAGTGGGCAAATGAGCACTTAGCAATCAATTTGCACATGTACCCGCCCAGCCAGTGCAAACAAGAGGTTGGTTTGCCTACCCCAGGGACACAGAAGCACATCCAGGGTAGCCTACTACTGAGGCTGAACTTAGTCTAAGCTGCTTTACAGGAAATCAGGGCTCCTGAATGCAATATGGTAATGAGAAAGAGAACAGTGGCTATTAGGCAACTAATTAAAAGAGATTCAGCAAGAAGGATGCCACTTGTGCCTTGACTCCTTCAAGCCAGGCAAACGAGTAAACAGCCAGTAAAATGCCTTTGTGTAGACTGGGAGAGGATACACTGGGAACCATCTGCAGCCCTCTGAGCAGCTGCACCGGCTCTAGCCTGTGCAGGCAGGCACAGTAATGGATGTTCCTGGCACATACAGGAGATGGTAAATGTCTGCCCCTTTCCTTCCTCCCATGCAGCCTGCTCCAAATTACCAAGGTGTGCTGGGCTGTGTCCATTCCCCAGGTCAGGATAACCCGGTGTGAGCTCGGAACTCAGTGGGCAATTCAAGCCACCGTGTCACCTGTAACACTAAAACTTCCCAGGAGAAACAGAGGATGTTTACCCTGCAGTCTCTAAGCAAGAGGCCCAGCCAGGCACTTTGACTCTTGGCATTTTTGATGAATATTAAACAGCAAAGGGCCTTGTGGTTTTTTTAAAGTCTTTTCCTTCTTTTTATTTCTAAAAATATACTTGTTCACTATAGATTTCTTTTTTCCCGTATTAGTCTATGTTTTATGAATTCTTCAAGGATAAATAAGGTTCTTAATTATTTCCCCATTCCCAAAGCTGTGTGACCTTGGGCAAGCTACTCCCCACTGTGTGTGCATCAGTTTATCATCTATAAGTGAGGATAGCGCTAATGCATTCGAAATCTCGCAGCACAAGTGCCTAGTACAAAATCAGACTCCAGTACGTGTTAGCCAATGCTGTTATTATTACTGCTATTGTTATTATCTCTCATCTTTTATCCTCAGAATCTAGCCTAGGGCCTAGGACACAAAAGATATTCAAAATTTGTTCTGTGACCAGCTGATTGAATGAATGAATGAACAAATGCCTTAGGTGACAGGCAGCTTTCCATCCTGAGTTGATCATCTCCCCGTCATCATTCTTCCCAGGCCAGGAAATAAGGAGGCTCAGGTCACCTCACTTCATCCGCTACCTTCTATCCCTCTCAAGTCTCCATGCCAGCTGCCCACACAACCCAATAAAAGAGGGTGGCGACAGAAGTGTGACTTTTTTTAAGTCTCTTGTCTTGCACTCTAATGAACCTGTGAATTTGAAGGGAATAACCAACCCAAGTTGGTCCTAATGGTTATTTCCAGAAGGCACACTGGGAGGCAGGATTCAGGCAGAAGGAGACCATGTCAGCTGCATCAGCTATGCTCCTCCAAAAAACCTCCACAAGAAGAGAGAAAAACAATACAAAGGTGGCTGTCTGGACAGAAGGGCCCATAACCAGCGAAATTATTTAATGGCAGCATTAGGAACATAAATTCCGAATTATGGAGATCTACATCCTAATTCCAATTCAACACATGAACCATTATGAAACTTATGAAAGCTCTTGGGTCTCACCTTCTTTATCTGTGAAATGGGGGTAAAATCAGCCTAGAAGGCTTTGGGGAAGTTTAAATAGAAGAATGCAATAGAGAACTTAGGACAGAGCCTGTCCCATTGAAAATTAGGCATCTCTCAGGCTAGTGAATCACTCCCTACCCTGAGTTCTCAGAAAACTGAGAAATAGACTCAGGCCTCCAAAAATGGATCAAATATTAGTTTTGTAACTGGTGAAACTGAACTGGAGACACTATCTTGGCTTAAGGTCAAATTGGTCCTTCCACTCCTAGCTCTATGCCAATGGCCGCCCTGCAACCCACAAAAGGGAGAAAGCGTTGACTACTTCAGTGACACAGAAACCTCCCTACTCCCCACAGTGGCTGTGTCAGATGGGCCCTGGAGTTCCATTTCCATCTGCTGTGCTGAGAAGACAAGCAGCTGAGTCTTTCCCATGGTAACCTGGGCTACATGGTACAGCCTCCTGCACACCTAGGCTACATGGTACAGCCTACTACACACCTAGGCTACATGGTACAGCCTCCTGCACACCTAGGCTACATGGTACAGCCTACTACACACCTAGGCTACATGGTACAGCCTACTACACACCTAGGCTACATGGTACAGCCTACTACACACCTAGGCTACATGGTACAGCCTACTGCACACCTAGGCTACATGGTACAGCCTCCTGCACACCTAGGCTACATAGTACAGCCTACTACACACCTAGGCTACATGGTACAGCCTACTACACACCTAGGCTACATGGTACAGGCTACTGCACACCTAGACTACATGGTACAGCCTACTACACACCTAGGCTACATGGTACAGCCTACTACACACCTAGACTACATGGTACAGGCTACTGCACACCTAGGCTACATGGTACAGCCTCCTGCACACCTAGACTACATGGTACAGCCTACTACACACTTAGACTACGTGGTACAGCCTACTACTACCTAGGCTACATGGTATAGCCTACTACACACCTAGGCTACATGGTACAGCCTACTACACACTTAGACTGCATGGTACAGTCTACTACACACCTAGGCTACATGGTACAGCCTACTACACACCTAGGCTACATGGTACAGCCTACATGGTACACCCATCGGCTACATGGTACAGCATCCTGCACACTGAGGCTACATGGTACAGCCTCCTGCACACTGAAGGTACATGGTACAGCCTCCTGCACACTGAAGCTACATGGTACAGCCTCCTGCACACTGAGGCTACATGGTACAGCCTCCTACACACTGAGGCTACATGGTAAAGCCTACTGCACACACATAGTTCTAGTGTTTTCCACCACTGTCTGATAGAATAAAGATTAGTCTATTAATTTCAGAGGTTTATTTTTGTCTAATATAAGCACTCAATATACATTTAACTCCAAGCACTGTATTAGTTCCATCCTATAAATATCAACATGTTGTATTTTATTTTTATTCATTTCAAAATGTTTTGTTTCATTTTGGGCTTCTTTGAATCTTGAGTGATTCAGAGATGTTTTGCTTAATTTCTAAATAATTGGGGATATTCCAACTATTTTTCTACTTTTCATTTCTAATTTAATTCCACTATAATTATAAACATTTTTATGATTTTTAAAAATTTTTCATGTTTAATAGGGGAAAATACAACCTCTCTTTGTGAGTACCTTAGGTGTATTTCAAAGATATATATCCTTCTGTTGTTAAGTTTAATTGCTGAAAAATATAGAGTAAGTCAAGTACAGGACAAAAAAAAAACCTTCCAGGACATCTAGCTTCTAGGAGTTCAACCTCTGTCCTTGTTTGAGATCTGTCTATCCCAGCCTCCCAGATCCCAACTTTTCCTTAAAATCCAGTAGATTTCATTCTCCCATTTCTATCTGTCTGGATTATCTTACTTCATCTCAGTCTTTTCTTAAGGAAATTCTGTTCTTCACAGAATGATTCCTAATCAGAATGACTTTTCTTCCAATCTCCCACAGTTCCTGTTCCTATTTCTAAATCAAATCTCACTATTAAACCTATCCAGTTCCTCCTGGAAAATCTCAGCAAACCTGATTTCTAAAAACACACATAAAGTTTTTAAAAATTTCTTTAATATATTAAAAAGATGGCATTACAATAATTCCATTGAACTTTTTTCTCCACCTAACTTAAGAGGATGACATCCACATATTTGAAGGACCCATTCTTTCAGATTCACTAACAATAATCTGCATGTGTCTAAACTCGGGGCTGGGTCCTTGAAATATAGAACCATATTGGGGATTCTGGGAAGATGGCCGACTGGTAGCAACCCTGGTCAGAGGCTCCTGAGCAAAGGAAGAAATACTGGTTGGAATCAGAATCTATGAAGCCAGAGACGGGGAGCTGAGCCCAGAAAGAAGTTCAGCAAGCTATAA
>CAUYTI010078726.1:0-25582 GCA_963575145.1 Galago senegalensis
CCTGTGGTCCCAGCTACTTGGGAGGCAGAGGCAAGAGACTCGCTTGAGCCCAGGAGTTGGAAGTTGCTGTGAGCTGTAATGCCATGGCACTCTACCCAGGGGGACAGCTTGAGGCTCTGTCTCAAAAAAAAAAAAAAAAAAACCAAAAACAACAAAAAAAGAATGCTTGGCACCAGTAGCTCAGTGGTGAGGGCACCACCCAAATACACCAGGCTGGCAGGTTCAAACGCAGACCAAACGTAGGTGCCTGTAGTTCCTGCTACTTGGGAGGCTGAGGCAAGAGAATCACTTGAGCACAAGAGTTTGAGGTTGCTGTGAGCTGTGACGCTATAGCCCTCTACTGAGGGCAACATAGATGATCCACCTACTTCACCAGTTTCATCTCATGCCATCATCTCCTCAGTATGCTCTAGTATGAGGGTTAGCACACTACTGACCTTATGCCAAGTTGGGTTTATTTCCTCAAAATAAAGTTTTATTGGTGCACATCCACAGCCATTTATGTATCACGTACAGCTACTTTTTCACTACAACAGCAAAGCTGAGTACTTCAGCAACCATATTGACTTGCAAAGCCTGAAATACTCATTATCCAGCCCTTTGCAGAAAGTTTGTCAACCCCTCCTCTAGGAAGAATATATAGAGATTCTTCCACCTCCTAAAACATGACACATTCCTTTTCATCACAATACCTTTGAATATACTGTTCTTTTTGGTTAGAATGACATTCCCACATCACACATCTGATCCAATTTTACTCATCCTCACAACCTTTGCAGGGAGGCTTTTGCTGATTCCCAAACTAGTTAGCTGGTTGCTATACATATTATCCCTCATAGGGCTTATTGTGATGGCAATTGCCCTAATTATCTGTGTGCTTATTTCCTTAATGTTTTACTTCCCCCATAGACTGTAAACCTATAAAAAATGTCTGTCTTACTCAGTGCTGAATCCTCAGTGCCTAACAAAGTGCTTGGAATATATAGGATGGATGGATGGATGCCTGAATGACACCATCTATAAAGGGGACTTATTATCCAAGATGTAGAACCTCCATAGTTAACCACCTCCCTACATTTACCACCTCCTGAAGTTGACCTAATTTTTATAGACTGGACATCCACTACACGTACTAAGGCCAAGTTCCTTATGTTAATCACCCCTGTCTGTTGACCAGTTTGTTAGAGTCCCCCAGGTGGTCAACTTACAGAGGTTCTACTGTATATGCAGGATAGTTTGTAACAAATAGTTCAAGTAGCAGATGTGAAATTAGTTAAAAGCACAGATGCTGGAGTTGGACATCCTGAGAATGAACTTTCCTCTTTCTATTTAAGAAATGAAGAACCTTAGACAAGTTCTTTAGCCTCTTTTGTCTGTTTTTCATCACTGAAATGGGAATAAGATTAGTACCTTCAGCCAGGTGCAGTGGCTCACACTTATATTCCTAGCATTCTGGCAGGCTGAGGTGAGTGGATCACCTGAGTTCAGGAGTTTGAGACCGCCTGAACAAGAGTGACACCCCATATCTACTAAAAAATTGAAAAATTACATTGTACTGGGTGCCTAAAGTCCCAACTACTTGAGAGGCTGAGGCAAGAGGATTGCTTGAGCCCAAGAGTTTGGGGTTGCTGTGAGCTATGATGGCACAGCACTTTACCAGGGTGACAGAGTGAGAATTTGTCTCAAAAAAACAAAAAAAAAGGAAATTAAAAAGATTAGTACCTTCCTCATGAGGTTTATAATGAAGACTAGATGTTATCTAGAATAGTTATTGTTGGATGGCACCTGTGGCTCAGTGGGTAGGGCGCTGGCCCCATATACCAACGGTGGCAGATTTGAACCTGGCCCCGGGCAAACTGTAACAGAAAAATAGCTGGGTGTTGTGGCAAGCGTCTGTAACTCCCAGCTACTCAGGAGGCTGAGGCAAGACAATTGCCTAAGCCCAAGAGCTGGAGGTTGCTGTGAGCTGTGACACCACTGCACTCTACTGAGGGCAACAAAGTGAAATTCTAAAAAAAAAAAAAGAATAGTTATTGTTATTAATTATTATTAGTAGTACAAGTTTTGGATAGACAGCAGATATTACTATGGCTCCTACAAAGTTGACTGCAGCTTGCCCTGGAGTCAGGGCTGCTGGGACAGAGTGAGTTGAGGTCTCCTCTCCCACTTCTACCCACCATCCCAGTTCAACATAAATCAAGCCAAAGCCATGGTTAAGCAATATTCTTTCTTTAATTCCCCTTTGCAAATGGAAGCCCCTGAGCTGGTCCCCACCCCCACCCCTACCCCACACCCTGGGGACCACCAGATGCAAGGCCCCCACCTCAACCTGGTGAGAAGAGGAGAGGAGCATCCTCTCCCCATGATGGTCCATTAAAAAATTCCTAGTCATTTAAGAAATGAGGCTGGGGACAGGAGAAGGGAGCTGGAAGACAAGGCCCAGGTCAGGCCAGTCTGGAGATGTTGGGGTTATAAGACCCTCACAAAGGGTTTGCAAGCACATCCCTAAGCTCAGGGCCAGCATGGCTGATGGAGGAGAGAAGACAGATGGACAAATAATCTGACTCCTCGAGGTCCTACCTGCTTGGTCTTGGATACTGACACTTACCACCACCACCACTACAGGCCTCCTCATGGAGAATTTTCCAGTTATCCTGGGATTAGGTTTGCTAAGCATCTCCTCTGGCCCCTAATCTGGGGCATCCCTGGGGTCCCCCTGAGACCAAACCTGGGAGAAGGAGGGACTCTGGGAACATGCAAAGTTAGGGAGCAGAGACCCTGCCCCACCCCATTGTTCTATAGGATGGTGGCTCCAGCTGCATCAGGGCTCCGAGGGTCCTTCACACCGATGATGAAGTTGTTGGTTCTCCGACTGCCATGGACCCAGGATAAGACATCTACCTTCTCTACATGGTGACCCCTGGCTTCCAGGAACTCAATCTCTTCATCTGTGAACTCACCTGAAAACCAACCACCAACATACACATATTAAGAGCACTCAAAGCACTGGCTGAGAAATCCTATAGTCAGACCTAAGTTCTAGTCCTGGTTGCTCACCAAAGAGCCATATGACATTGGGCAAATTGCTTTACCTCTCTGAGCCTCAGTCTCCTCAAATATTAATAGGAATTGTATGAAAACATGAAGTTATTTCAGGGATCAAAGGAGAAAATACACAGGAGCTCAGAGCCTTGTATACAGTAAGTGATAATACACAGTCATTCTTATTATTGGAGAAAGGACTCTGGGGTCTTCATCTCCATCTGCCTAGGCAAACTGGCCTTTACTACTTGCAGGTCACTGCATAGTCTACTAATTATTTTCCTGGCTTCCAGTCCTGCCTTCCTTATAGCCTGTTCACACAGTAGCCAAGGGGATCCTTTTAAACATTAGTCAGATCTTGCCAGTTCCCCTGTTCAAAATCTTCCAACACCTTTGGGTCTTAGAATAGAATTCAAAGTCCTTACCAAGGCCTCTATGGCCCAACATCATCTGGGACCTTGCTACTTCTCTCAATTAATATCATTTCCTTTTTTTTATTTTGGAGACAATCTTATTCTGTCGCTCTAGGTAGAGTGCCATGGCATCAACCTAGCTCATAGCAATCTCATACTCCTGGGTTCAAACAATCCTTCTGCCTCAGCATCCCAAGTAGCAATAAAGAATTGAGTATTTGGTAATTAGCTGGGTATATGTCCTCATCTTAGTCCTGTGACTTACAAGTTCATCTTTGACTAATTTGTAACTTCTGTGAGCCTATTTCTTTTAAAAAGTCCTGAACAAGCAGGACTGTTCTTCAATCAATTCTGTATTCTTTCTTTTTTTTTTTTTTTGAGATAGAGTTTCACTCTATTATCCCAGACTAGAGTGCCATGGCATCAGCCTTGCTCACAGCAACCTCAGACTCCTGGGCTCAAGTGATCCTCCTGCCTCAGCCTCTTGAGTAGTTGGTACTACAGGTGTCCACCATAATACCCAGCTAGTTTTTTGGTTTTTAGTAGAGACTGGGATCTCGCTTTGCTCAGGCTGGTCTTGAACTCCTGAATCCTCCTGCTTTGGTCTCCCAGCATGCTAGCATTATAGGTGTAAGCCACTGTGCCTGACTCCAATTCTGTATTCTTTTGGACTAGCATAGTATAGTGATCGTTATACTAAAAACTCCTCAAAGATATACACACTTTCCCATTTACAAAATTAAGCTGTACCTAAAATTAAGCCTCTGAGGTTCTTATAGGAAAATCCACATCCTTATGATAACCTATAAGGTCTAAGATCTGGCCCCTGCTTGCCTGTCTGATCTCATCTCATCCTCAGTCACTTTGGTTTCCTTTTTATTCCTCAAACCCACTCCTTCTCTGAGCTCTTTGCACTTGCTCCCTTGACCTACAAAGCTCTGCCCAAGTTGTTTATATGGTGGGGTGTTTCTCACTCTCCAGATCTTGGTTTCAATGTCACTAAAGAGAAAACTTCCCTGATCATTAAATCAATCCTGTTTCACCATCCTGCTTTAATGTTCAGCAGAGCACTTATTTTACTGTCTCACATTTCCTTGATTACTTATTTTCCTGTCTACCTGTAAATGCAGTTTCCCTAGCACCTAGGCTGATGCCTGACACTCAATGGGTGTTCAATGTAAAGTGCTGAATAAATGAAGATTTGAAGAATGAACAACTGTATCTTATTTTACAAATGAGAAAACTGAGGTTCAGAGTTGAGAAATGGATGTCCCAAGGCCACACAGCCAGGAAATGGCAAGACTGGTTCTTTTTTTTTTCTTTTTTGAGACAGAGCCTGAAGCTGTCACCCTGGGTAGAGTGCCGTGGCATCACAGCCCACAGCAACCTCCAACTCCTGGGCTCAAAAGATTCTTCTACCTCTGCCTCCCAAGTAGCTGGGACTACAGGCACCTGCCACAACGCCTGGCTATTTTTTTGGTTGTAGTTGTCATTGTTGTTTGGTGGGCCCAGGCAGATTCGAACCCACCAGCTCAGGCGTATGTGGCTGGTGCCTTAGCTGTTTGAGCCACAGGCGCTGAGCTAGCAAGACTGGTTCTAATCCCCAACCATTAATTGCTTCAGTAGGAATTTGTCAAAAAAAACCAAACTTTTACTGGTAGGGGATGGATGCTGGTGGAGGCAGGAGCACTCTTAGTGGTTGCTCTTTTCTCCACCTGCCCCTGTGCCCACCCTATGGGGTCTCTGTTCTGCACTCACTGTCCACCTGCAGAAGGTTGGACTGCAGGTCCGGGTGCAGGCGGCCACGAGCCAGGCTGTCACTCAGGTTACGGTTCAAGGTCAAGACATTCAGCAGAACCTGTGGGTAGCCAAGGGCAGAAAAAATCAGGGCTGTCTTGAGATGATGATTTAGGACTTCCTGGCTCTCACCCTTGGTCCCAACTCCGTAGTGTCTGGAACCCTTACACCAAAGGTGTCATCTGAGCCTCTCAACAGCCCCAGAAGACAGGCAAGCTTGGGATGACTGTCCCTACTTCATAGAGGGGGAAAACTCAGGGCCAAAGAAGGATAATGATTCACTCCAGAGTTTAGAAGAAGCCAGAAAAGAGGCACTATTAGCACCCAGTCCAGTAATCTAGCCCAGGGGTCCCCTCTTTTCTCTCTGGACAAGACACGGTTAATACCTAGGGGTGGCCTAGGGCAGAATGCAGGTAGTTTTAGCTTAGCAGTTAGAAGTGTGAGTAGACTCTGGAACTGAATGAACTGCCTGCCCAATCTTACAAGCTGAAGAAACTTGATGGAACTTCCTTTTGTTTTGAGACAGTCTTACTTTGTTGCCCTTGATAGAGTGGCATGGTGCCACAGCTCACAGCAATCTAAACTCTTGGGCTCAAGTGATCCCCTTGCCTCAGCCTCCCAAGTAGCTGGGACTACAGGTGCCTGCCACCTGCCACAATGCCTGGCAATTTTTAGAGGCGAGGTCTTGCTCTTGCTCAGGCTAGTCTTGAATCTGTGAGCTCAGGTTGCCTCAGCCTCCCAGAGTGCTAGGATTACCGGCGTGAGCCACTGTGCCTGGCCTTGACTAAACTTCTTAATCTCTCTGGACTTCAGTCTCCTCATCTATAAAATAGAAATAAGGATTCCTCCCAGAGTTGGGATGCTTAAAAGGGTTAATATGTATAACACAGTGCCTAGCACTTAAATGTTAGCTATTGTTATTATTTCTGTTTTATAAATGAGGAGACAGGTTCAGAGAGGTTAAGTGAATCCCTAGCATGACATGGCTGGAACTGATAGCACTTGGGCTGGAACCTAGGGGTGTCAGATGCCAAAGCTCAGGATAGTTAATTCACTATCTGGCCAAATATGTGCCTGGCACATATATCAGGTTCTCAAGACAGTCTTAGAACTGTTTTGAGTTGTTCTGGAGAGTAATAGGCCCTTCCTTTCAAAATCAGACCCTAAAGAGAACTGATTGTCTATTCAGATGCATGGTGAGGGATGATGGGACTTGAGGTTGAAAGAACCCAGGCAGCCCAATTGCTATATTTCTTTTTAATTCTAGATCCAGCAACCTAGGAAGACAGGGAGCATCAAAGCTCCATTTTCACTAAGAAACCCAGTTGCAGCCCACATTCCCTTTGCCTAGGATAGGGCTGGCACAAAACAGCCTCAGCTCATGCTTTCTGCATAAGAGATAAAAACAAGCCACAGATATATAAAGCCTCTTCAGCCCAGACCACAGCTTGGCTCTTGGTTGCAAAAGAGCTGCCATGGAAGAAACCTTACCTGGGTCAGTCCACTGAGGCCCCGAGCAGCTCCATTGGCTCCCAGGGCGAGGTAGGTCCCACAGAGCCCCTCTGCTGGTCGGACCACAGTGGGCAGCAGGAAAGAGAGTGGCCGTTTCCCTGGCTGCACTGAGTTTTCCTGTTGTTAAAGGACAGAGACAAGAGGGATATGGGCTGGGGCAAGATATGGAAAGGGTCACTCTACCACCCTTCCAACCTCTCTCCTTCCTTTACATCTTCTATAGGCCCAGTTTTCCTGGGAGACTGGTCCCTTCCTGGACAACAGGATGTTATCTGTAAAATAGGCAGGATTCCTGGATGGCTGAGGAGGATAAGGGAAGTGGTATGTGGAGCTATTAGGCTGCTATGGGCAGCAGGGGAAAGGACTAAGCCAAGAAAGATGGCCGTGAGGAAGACAGACTAATCCCCACCCCGAATATCTCTGTGTGTCTCTGCCCAGCCAGGGCCCCAGCTTGCGGGGTATATGAGTGCTGATCTCCATCTACACAAAAATTCCTACATCCCCCCTCCTGTGTCCCTCTTTGATGTCTAGCCATAGGGCTGAGCCCCATCAGCTCAGCATCATGCAGTAACAGACCACTAGCACTAGAAAGTGGCCTAAACATCAAATGGGGGAAATACCCTCATTGCGTAGGTGAAGAAAATGCCCAAAGAGAGGTAAGACTTTTTCCAGGTCACAAAGTCAGACAGTGACAGATGGGATGAGGGTTCTTTGGACTTACTAGGCTCCACAACCCAGACTTAGCAGGGCTGCAGATGAAGTGAACATCTTGTTTAGGCTTCTTTTCTTTATAATAAAAGACCCTAAAAGGCCGGGTGCGGTGGCTCACACCTATAATTCCAACACCCTGGGAGGCCTAGGCAGGGTGGACTCACTGAGCTCACAAGTTTAAGACCAGTCTGAGCTAGAGTAAGACCCCACCTCTAAAAATAGCTGGGTGTTGTGGCAAGTACCTGTAGACCCAGCTATTCAGGAGGCTGAGGCAAGAGAATCACTTGAGCCCAGGAGTCTGAGGTTGCTATGAGCTTTGATGCCATGGCATTCTACCCAGGGTGGCAGAGTGAGACTCCATTTCACACACACACAAAAAAAGACCCTAGAGAAAATAGAGCAAAAGGCACAGCCATACCACCACACCTCCTAGCCTCAGGGTCCCCAGCAGGGGAGGAAAGTAAGACTTTACCAGGCTGGGTGCAGAGTGGTTAGCAGTCCTGTTGGGCCAGGAAAAGTCCAGCATCTGGCTGTTGAGCAGGATTCCCGAGGGGGTGATGAGGCCACTGCCAAAGGGCTGGTTCAGGGAGCTAGGGGCAAAGATGTGGTCAGGTGAGCCCTGTGCCTGCCTTCACCTTCACACAGTCCCCACCTCCCTGCTAGTTCAGAGGATCCCTTGTTCCAGGCATACCTAACCATGGCCACAATGAAGTCATCAGGGCCCATGATCAGCACCTGGGCAGCCGTGGGTGCTCCATCTAGCTCATAGACAGGCAGGAGTGGGGCAGGGGCTGCCTGGGAGTCATTGATGTGGCCTCGGAGGTAAGCGGCCTCCACTTTGCTGAAAAGACAAAGGGCAAAGAATGAGCACACAACAGGCTCTCATAACACCCTGCCTACCACACTTTGTGATGTTTGTTTGTGTGATTACTTGATTAACTCTACTTCCCTCACATTGATATTAGATCTATGAGGGCAGAAGCTCTCTGACTGCCTACATGTAGAAAATACCCAGAAAATAGCTGGTGAACTGAATGAATTTATTTAGGTGTTATTCAGATTCTCTTCTAGAACCAACTTTTAATTTATTTAATGTTTAAATCAAGAGCCTTTTAATTACTTGACTTTACTCACTAAATTCTTTCTTTTTTTTTTTTTTGAGACAGAACCTCAAGCTATCCCCCCCTGGGTATTTGACCCCCCCTGGGATTGACCATAGGTAGGAATGGATAAAGAAGTGTATACTATTCTTTTTTTTTTTTTTTTTTTTGAGACAGCCTCAAGCTGTCCCCCTGGATAGAGTGCCGTGGCATTACAGCTCACAGCAACCTCCAATTCCTGGGCTCAAGCGAGTCTCTTGCCTCCACCTCCCAAGTAGCTGGGACCACAGGCGCTGGCCACAACGCCTGGCCATCCTTTGGTTGCAGCCGTCATTGTTTGGCGGGTCCGGGCTGGGGATTCGAACCTGCCACCCTAGGTGTACGTGGCTTGCGCCTTAGCCGGTTGAGCTACAGGCGCCGAGCCACTAAATTCTTTCTAAGAAGGTGCCTGGTACATAGTGGATGCTCAGAAATGCTTATTTTATTTTATTTTATTTTATTTTTGAGACAGTCTTACTATGTTGCCCTCAGTAGAGTGCTGTGGCATCACAG
Source organism: Galago senegalensis (assembly GCA_963575145.1). Classification (NCBI taxonomy): domain Eukaryota; kingdom Metazoa; phylum Chordata; class Mammalia; order Primates; family Galagidae; genus Galago; species Galago senegalensis. The sequence goes on from CAUYTI010078726.1 coordinate 9,128, forward strand.
CTCACAGCAACCTCAAACTCTTGGGCTTAAGCAATTCTCTTGCCTCAGTCCTCCAAGTCGCTGAGACTATAGGCTTCCCCCACAACGCCTGGCTATTTTTAAATTGTAGTTGTCATTGTTTGGTGGGCCCGGGCTAGATTTGAACCCATCAGCTCCGGTGTACCTGGCTGGCACCCTAGCTGCTTGAGCTACAGGGACCAAGCCAGAGATGTTTATTTTGAATCAACAAACTGGATTCATTTAAACTAATGTTTAAGCTTAGAGCCTGTGGCTCAAGCGGCTAAGGCACTAGCCACAAATGCCTGAGCTGGTGGGTTCAAATCCAGCCTGGGCCTGCCAAACAACAATGATGGCTGCAACCAAAAAATAGCTAGGCACCTATAATCCCAGCTACTTGGGAAGTGGAGGCAGGAGAATCACTTGAGCCCAGGAGTTGGAGGTTGCTGTGAGCTGTGATGTCACAGCACTCTACCCAGGGCGACAGCTTGAGGTTGTCTCAAAACAAACAAAAAAAAAATTTAAAAAACCCTAATGTTTATAGTCTAGAACAGTGGTTCTCAACCTTCCTAATGCTGGGACCCTTTAATACAATTCCTATGGGTCACGACCCACAGGTCGAGAACTGCTGGTCTAGAACTAATGTTTTATTTTATTTTTTGGAGATAGAATCTCACTCAGTCACCCTGAGGGTGAGTGCTATGGCATCATAGCTCACAGCAACCTCAAACCCTTAGGCTCAAGTGATTCTCTGGCCTCAGCCTCCCAAGTAGCTGGGACTACAGGTGCCTGCCACAATGCCTGGCCCATCTATTTTTAGAGACAGGGTATTGCTCTTGCTCAACCTGGTCTCAAACTCCTGAGCTCAAGCAATCTGCCCACCTCAGCTTCCCAGAGTGCTGGGATTACAGGTGTGAGCCACTGCACCTGGCCCTTAGAACTAATGTTTTATTAAGAGTTTAGTTGGTGGAGAATTTTTGTATACAGGAATCTTTACTTTCTGTTAGAATTTTTTTTAAAGGCAAGGAAGACCTGGCACATAATAAGCCCTCAATAACTATGTATTGGGTGAATTAGATGAATAGATTTCATATAAGGTGTGTGTGTCTTAGAGCTAAGTTCGCACCGATCTTAGAAATAACATGTAATTCTATGGACTTTTTAAACTGAGGGTGTTTCTGACCTACTAACGGTAAGCTGGATTATCTACAATATTTACAGAATGATAAGTTACCAAGGTTTACTGAAGACATTTATTCTGTTTTGAACCAAAAAGGCTGGTGGCCATACAGAATAGGCACAGAGGGCTTTATTTCAGGCAGTCTGGACAGAGGAAGAGTTTTTAGGTTTTATACTTCATCCTTATGGCTTTGAGGTAGTGGTTGTTTTGGGTTGCTGCCTTTTTGCTTTTTATATAAACTGTTTATTTAGTCTCATCATTTCCAACTGAATTCATTGAGGGTTGTTTGAGTAACAATACAAATTTACATTAACTGAATTTTTTTGCTTTTGCTTTTCCTTTAGCTAGCCTGTTAAGTCAGGTATAGTAATAGTTAATATTAACCATTCTTACCCCTATTGACAATTACTGATAATAATAACTGACATTTGTTGAACATGTGTTATGTACCTAGACAATGTGGTAAGTGATTTACACGTATGACCTTTAGTCCTCACTATAGCCTTGTAAAGCTGATACCATTATTGTCAGGTCCCCTTGTAGCAAGTGAGACTTAAAGAGAGTTTAAATTACTTGCCTAAGGCTGCAGTTATTTAAGTGGAGATAGTATCACCAGAGCCCACAATCTTACAGCTTTGTTAATGTTGCCAGTGAAGATATATTATACTCAAAATTCCCATCACCTCCAGTATTTGTTGAGAGACTATTTTTATTGTTATCAGCTTTCTTTCTTTTTTTTTGAGACACAGCCTCAAGCCGTCACCCTGGATAGAGTGCAACGGCATCAAGGCTCACAGCAACCTCCAACTTCTGGGCTCAGGCAATTCTCCTCCGTCCGCCTCCCACATAGCTGGGACTACAGGCACCCACCACAATGCCTAGCTATTTTTTGGTTGCAGCCATCATTGTTGTTTGGCAGGCCTGGGCTGGATTCGAACCTGCCAGCTCAGGTATATGTGGCTGGCGCCTTAGCCACTTGAGCCACAGGCACTGAGCCTAGGCTTTTTTTTTCCACTCAAAAGGGAGAGTAGGAAGGCTCACAGAGGTGCTATGGTAGAGCATATTAAGGAGGTCAACTCATTGTACAGATAGGAAAGGTAAAGTGTAGGGAGATACACCCAGTGTTACACTGTGAGTTGAATTTGTGCTAAAATTGACTTGGGACTTCAGGCCTATTTCAACACCAGGTGCTTTTCACCTGATCCTTTCCCCATATCCACCACCTCTGCAGCCCACAGTGTCTGGCCCAGGACCCACCTGAGCATGTCATCCATGCTCTCTGTGATGGTAGAATCATAGACAGGATCTCCCAGTCTGCTGGCCAGGGCTAATGCGATCTTCAGGGTCTGAAAACACAGCAGGGATGTGGAAGGGGCTTCCAGGCCCCTCCCACACCCACATCCAGTGGATCTTTGTGTGTGAGAAAACTTGGAGGTGATTTAGTCCTGTCCTCTTGCAGTACCCCATCTCTCTACTCCTAGTGCCCCCAAATTCAGGGTGAGGTGGAGAAGTTGGCCTTACCTCTGCCACCCAGTGAAGAGCCTGTTCTCGGGATACCAGGCTGGTGAGATTAAAGCCCTCAAGGATGTTGAGAGCACTGATGAGGGCAGGGCCCGTGTGCGGGGGTGGGGGACTGAGAACCAGATGGCCTGGAAGGAAAGGAAATGACCAATGGCAGGGGAGAGGTCAAGGCATCTTTATATCCTATATCCTATCTCCATATCCCAACATTATAGACACTGAGCCCCCTGCACTGAGCCCCTTCATTAGATGGGGAAACTAAAGCACTGAGAGGCAAAGGAACCCACCCAAGTTCACAGAGCAAGTCAAGGGCAGAGTCAGGACTCAAACTCAGAACACTGGTCACCAATTTCCTCTGCTGTGTGAGAAAACTAAGTCTTAAAAGGGCCATGACTTGCCCAGAGTCCCATTGCAGGCAGGGCAGGAATAGGTGACCAAATGTCCAGATTCTTGGTTTGCCATATGTCTCCTTTCAGCTCCTCCCACAGGCTAGGACACCATCTATGTCCCCTGAGGTTCCCACCCAACCCCATACTTCCTACTCTGTGATTAGATGTTTGGACATGAAAGTAGTAATAATACCTGGCACATAATACCAACATTAACTAACTAACTCATCTCATTTAATCCTCATGATGGGTACTGTTGTCATTCCCATCTTATAAAGGGGTAGAAATGGTAGCACAGAAAGGCAACTGATCCAAAGTCATAGGAGTCAAAGGGAGGCCACAGCACGCAAAGTACTGGTATTGCCAAGACAACCCAGGCTAGGGAGGGAAAATGCAAAGTCCAATACACACTCAGTGCCCACCCTGATCAGGGCAACTTCCTAGACCAGCTCATGGTGGTGATTATGATGCCCATTTTAAGGAGAGAACCAAGGCTCAGAGTGGGAAGGTGAAGGGTGCAGTTGGTATTCCAACCCAGGTCCTCCTGGCTCCAAAGCTATGCTTTTTCCACGGCACCTTATGCCACTGCCCCTGGCAAAGGAATCAGGCCAGAGACTGAGGCCTGGAAACATGAACTCAGAGGCAGCCTTTCCTGGGGCTTGCGGTGATCTGGTCCTCCTACAGGAGAGAGAACCTAAGAACTTTCTGAAGGACCCAGAATCTACCACTTTGGGTTTAACAAACACAGACTCCATCCATGTCATAACCTTGGCTTTTCGGATTCTCTGCTGGTTTTCTTAAGTTTGGCAGGTTAAGTTCTACCCCATCCTTGGGCTTCAGTTTCCTTTGGGCACAGTGAGGGGATCAGTCTATGACTGTCCTAAAGGGTTTATTCTACCCTGAAGCTTAGATGGACTTTGGGCTTAAAAATTCATCTTAGGAAGTACAGGGTAGGGAGAATGGGGCTGAGGCAACACAGAGCCCCAATCAAGAAAACCTATGGCCAGAACCCAAACTTCCAGGTCTGAGTCTTTGACTAGATCCACCCACCCCATATCCTAAATACTTAGAGTAAATGACCCCAAAGCTGCTTCAGAAGATGGGCTGGCTTTGGATTGCTTCGACAGTTGCCCAGACAGCTCACTGCCTCAGTTTCTCTCCTCTGAGATAGAGGGCAGTCTCTAGGCCAAATGAATGTGGCTATAGACTGAGAGGCTTCTCCTGAGTGGGTACCCTGGGAGCTGGGGGAGAGGTCACCTCTATACACGCCACACACAGGCTTCTCCACAAGTGCACTATAATTGCTGAAGTCCTCCTCGGTTATGACACCACCTGCATGCTGAGCCTGGAACAGAAAGAATGATTCCCACCACTGTTGAGCATGTGGGGTTGGCCTATGATACATGTTTCAATCATAGACACAACAGCTGTTACCAACTTGTGTCCATTTCACAACTCCCATCATGGCCTCTGGGGACATTAGGAAGTACCCCAGGAAAAAAGAAGCAGGGAAAGCACCAATTTTGAGCACCTACTATATGCTAGGCATATATGCTGGGTACATTCCATGAATGACCTCCTTAGCTTGGCACTCAAGACCCCTTGTGATCTGGCCCCTGCAAACCTCTCCCCCTGTTCTGCTATTCCCCAGTGGGCTCTACACAACCTTAGAGTGACCTGCAGTTCTTGAACTGGTGCCTTCATGTCTTTGCACATGCTGCCCTGACTATGTAAAAGCAAGATTTTCCACTTACAGCAGCACTTGTCTAAGAGATATTAAAACTGAATTGTGCATCTTACCACAACCAACTGAAGTCACCATAAAACCATGAACTCTGAATGACCCTGGTAGACCTGACCTGTATTTGACATAACTGGCCACTCTTTATTGACTAATGAACCAATCTTGTACAAACCAATGGGTTCATTCCATCCTATCCAGTGTGCTATTTTCAATCCTAAATTATTGAGACCACTCTGAATCTTCTACTTTTTTGTACTTTTTAGTATTTGAAACCCTTGATTTATCTACTGCTGGTGAATTACACATTGCATTTCTTGTCTGACATGCGTTCTTTTGTCTGACAAGTTTATCAACATTGGGTTTTTTTCTTTCAAAGTACTGATGGTCTTTGTTAGGGTCTCCATTTTCTTCTCCACCTCCAAGAGAGGGCGCTTGGCCTCAGGTCTGGCCAATCAGAGCATTCCTTTCTGTGTCACAGTAATTGGTCTTAAAATAGTCATGTGGCAGGCTAATGAGACATAACCTTGAGGCTCCTGCTGAAACTCCTGGGAATGAGGAATTTCTCTGGGATAGCATGCTGGAAGGATGGCCTAGGATGGGCTAGTGGGTAGCAGGTGGAAGGATATGAGTGAGAATGAATCCAGTCTGTTATGGGGAAGGCAGGGATGTGTATGGGCCCTTCTCAAATCCCCTTATTTAAGGTTGCCTCCAAGTAAGGGTAGGATGAGCTAGAGATGGGGTCTGGAAGAGATAAAGAGAGAGAGAACAAGAGAGAGACAGAGAAAGAAAGAGAGACCAAGTCTCGATAATATGGGTTGAGCCCCTAGAGCCACCAGGATCTAAAGCCAGTATTCTCCTGGACTCTTTCTAGTTGTATCTGTTTGAGATGGGCTTATATAACCACATTCATACCTCCAATGCCCAGCATAGGCACAGAGCAGGTCCTCTGTGAATGTTAAATGAATGACAGACCTATTTGATTTCCACAGCTGTACAGTGAAGACAGATATAATCATACCCAGTACAAAGCTGAGAGAACCACTTCGTTGGTCTGTGCATCTGAATCTTTTTTTTTTTTTTGAGACAGAGTCTCACTATGTCGCTCTCGGTAGAGTGCTGTGGCATCAGAGTTCACAGCAACTTCAAACTCTTGGACTTAAGCAATTCTCTTGCCTCAGCCTCCCAAGTAGCTGGGACTATAGGCATCCACCACAACACCTAGCTATTTTTTGGTTGTAGTTATCATTGGTGTTTGGCAGGCCCAGGCTGGGTTCAAACCCATCAGCTCTGGCGTATATTGCTGGCACCCTAGCCACTGAGCTACAGGTGCCAAGCCTGAATCTTGAACGTAGTTTTCCAAGTTTTGGATAATTAAGGATAGTTATCAGACCTATTACTGCCTCAGACTAAGATACTCTGGGATTGGATAACAAACTTTTGTATTTTGTTTTTAAATATATATATATATATATATATATATATATTTTTTTTTTTTTTTTTTTTTTTGGAGACAGAGCCTCAAGCTGTCCCCCTGCGTAGAGTGCCCATGGCCTCACAGCTCACAGCAACCTCCAACTCCTGGGCTCAAGCGAGCCTCCTGCCTCCACCTCCCAAGTAGCTGGGACCACAGGCACCCACCACAACGCCTAGCTTTTTTTTTTTTTTTTTTGGTTGCAGCCATCATTGTTGTTTGGCAGGCCCGGGCTGGATTCAAACCCGCCACTTAGGTGTATGTGCCTGGCACCTTAGCCATTTAAGCCACAGGCACCAAGCCAGATAACAACCTTTTGTGTCAGTCTCCCCAGTCCTGACAGTTAGCAGTGCAAGAGGGGTTTCCCTCAGTCCCTAAAAAAACCAAGGGCAGGGAGGGATTGCAACTTAGGGAAGCTGCGGCTAATGCTGGGTCTCCACTAGGTCTGGGAGGCACATAGCAAGACCCTGCACAGGTTGGCACCAGCCCTGAAAAGCCCAGTGGTACCTCTCAATCAAGACAGAACTCTTCTATCACTCCAGGGGGGTTTTCATGCCTCATCCCTACCTCCACCAACTACTGATCTGATTTCTATCACTAGAGGTTAGTTTTGTCTACTCTAGAATTTCAAATAAGTACAATCCATAATAAATACATATAGAAAGGCAAGGGAGGAAGGAAGATAGGGGGAAGAGGATATTGTGGCAATAAGGTCCTTGGGGCACACTCCCCCAAACCTAAGCACTCACCTCAGCTACCATCTCCAGCGTGAGGTTGCCACCTGCATAGAAGGCAGCAGGGCCAGAGGTGCCAAGTGCATCTAGCACCTCAGCCAGGTCAGGCCGATACAGCAGAGAGCCAGGCAGTGGCGGGCGGCCCAATGGTAGGAACATCTCACGGAAGCGCTCAGACACATTAGGAGGCAGCTGGTCAGCCAGGGCTCGGGCTGGGGATAGGGAGAGGAGGCTGGGCAGGGGGTCTAGGACTGGACCAGATGGCTGAGACGCATAATAGGTGGGGTGAATGAGGGCTGAATGGCCCTCTCTACGTGCCCTGGTCCCTCAGGAGCCTGTTATGGGGGAAGTAGGGATGCCTATGAGCCCTTGCCAGACCCCTTCATTTAAGTGTGACTCCAAGTAAAGGTGGGATGAGGTGGGGATGAGGTCTGAGGAGCCAACTGGAAAAGAAATCTTCTCTGGCTTGGGCCCCAACTCTCCATCCCTCTCTATCAATCTCATGCCTTTCCCCACATCCCCCAGCCCTACTGACCTAGATCATGAGTCACGTTGAAGCCATCTTGGGCCACAGCTGCTGCGAAGGCCAGGACTTGGGACCATGGCAGCCTGGGGGGGCCGGAGAGCAGGGGGTGGAGGAAGTCCTGGGGGGAGGAGGAGGGGTCCTGGGGGGAGGGGGGTTCCTGGGAAGGAGAGTCCTGGCAAGGGAAGGGGATATTAGGAAGGGGAGTTGGGAAAGGAAGAATCCAGGAAGGTAGGAAAAGGCCACCCAAGGAGAAATGCAAACAAGGGTCCCTGGTCCCCAGGGTAAGGGTCTTTACCTGCCATAGAGCTGGTGAGCTTCGTGTAGCCCCTTCACCATTCCGGGGACCCCCACCAAGAGCCCAGGCTGGGCAAGGCGGGCAGGCGAGGGAGAGAGGAGACCAGGTCACTGGAAGGGGGGGGCTGGGCTGAACTCCGCAGAGCCCCAAGCCAGGGATGGCTGGCACAGGGGAGAGACACAGGCCAAGTATCCCAGGGGAGGGACAAGCTTTCCCAAACAGGTACCCCTCCCATCTCTCTGACTTCTATCGGCCAATGCAGAAAGGCTTCCCTTATCTATCACAGATGAGGGATTTATAAATTGAGCAAAAGTTTCAAGAGCCAGGATATAACCAGTTTAGATAGAAACCTGTCTACACTGGATCACAAGACAAGGAAACTTCATTTAATCTACTCATTCTAATCTACCATTAATTTAATCTATATTATTCTGAACTTCTCTAACTAGCTATTTTTCCAAGTTATTTCATTCTTCCTTTGCTCTCAGCAGACAATGAATTTGCCTCCAGCAATTCCTCTCTAACCTTAAAACGTAGTGGGTTGGGAGAGTTACAGTTAAGAGTCTCAGAGTGAGATGTGTGGTTTTAGTGCAGCAGCTCTGTAACATCTCAGGGTACTCAGAAGCCATTCTTCTTCCTTCCTGTGTGCAGATAGGTAAGACTGCCAATGAAGTAAGGTGCTGCAGTATTACCTGCTATCAACCATGCAGATTTTTTTATTCACTGCTTAATTTGCAGACCGCCTGTCTCCTTCACAGCCTTAGTGCATCCTGTTCAACTCTTTTTCCCACTCCCAGAGTAAAATACTCAGCAAATTAATGCTTGGTTTAGAGGAAGGGCAATGAAGGGAGAGTCCCCTGTCCTCTCTCTTCTCACCAGGGTCCCCACCTTGGTCTCCCAGGATCTTTGCAGTGTCTCTTCCCTGAGGGCTCCTGGTGCGGACTCCCGGAAATCAATTAGGTGGCTCTCGTTTCGGCGGATGTCGTGGACCAGCATCACACCCCCACTGGGAGAAACACAGAAGGGGTAGGGTGATGCTAACATGCCACCCCTCTGCTCAATTAGCCTGTCACCCTTCAACCCCTAAAGGGTGAGGGCTGCAGGCCTTTTACCTCAGACACCTTAAAAGAATAGAGAATGAAACGAAAGGGGCTAGGGACCCAGGGTCATGAACCTCTTTTAGCCTGTCACTGGAGACTTTAATCCCTGATTAGGGAAAACCCAGAGACTGGGAAAGCAGGATGTTCTGCCTCCTGCCCCCACCCTAGACCACAGCTGGATCCCTGCCAGCTTCCTGCACCTGCCTACTTGTATGTCCCCTCCTACTCCCCCAAGACTGGATTATGTAAGAATAGACTGTACAAAACCCAAATTTCTTTGGTACGGCTTTCAGGAGCCAAGAGAGGGTCTTTGTCAGTTTGTTCCTTTTAATGGACATCTGAGATGAGGGTTACAAACTTAAATGCCTGCAGCCACGTAACAACATAAGGAAACCAGGAAGGATAACAAGGAGTGGTAGGAACTATGGCAAAGTGGACAGCATGTGCTCCCATAGTCAGAACCAGCTTCTATTCAGTTCTAGATAATTTCAGCCATATGGAAATGTGGGCCCAGTGTTACCAAATTGCCTGATTATTCAAGAGATGCTGGAAATCTGGATTTTTGTGAACACTCTCAATTTTTTAACAATAGCGGGTGGCGCCTGTGGCTCAAAAGGGTAGGGTGCTGGCCCCATATGCCGGAGGTGGCGGGTTCAAACCCAGCCCTGGCCAAAAAAAAAAAAAACCAATAACAATCACATTTTTTTTCTAATTTGTTTTTCTCTTTTGCAGAAGAACACACTTCTGGAAAGAACAAGCAAATTTCTAAAAAATGTAGTTGTGTGAACCACACCTATTTATTTGTGTTAGGCGAATGTGATAACCACTATACCAAAGAAACCCCAAACCAGCTTATGTGTGAATATTGCCCATAGGTGGCCAGTTTGTAGCCTCTGTATTGTGAGCTCTTAGCCTGAGGTATATCTGTAGAAGACAGAAAGCCCATAGCTTTCATCAGACTCACAAGGATTTGTGACCCTAAAAGTTTAAATACCACCGCCTTATTGACAGTATACCTCCACTGGGCAACTCTACTTTTAGTTTACAAATTTCCTTTCCTAGTAAAAAGGGCTCATGAAAACACCTTCAGGTCTTCCATATAGTAGTTTTACTCTTTTGATTCCATCCAGGGAGAAGGGGGTAGAAATTTGGTATAGAAAGAGAAAATGCAAGGAGCTGGGGCCCAGCTGCCCTCTGCCCAAACTGAGAGTCTCACATGATACCTATAGACCAGGAAGCAAGAAGTAGGCCCAAGGGTCCTAGACCTCCACTGCTGAGGGCTCCTTACCCGCCCAGGCCAGAAGTGTGTGGGGCCACGATCCCCAAACACAAGGCTGCTGCCACAGCTGCGTCCACAGAAGATCCCTGTTTACTGAGCACCTCAATGCCCAATGAAGTGCAACGAGCAGCATCGGTCACCACGGCGCCCTGCTGAAAGATCTGGAGGGGAGAGGGGACTAGGTGGGGGCAAGTAAGAGCCCTCTGTCTCTCAAGGCACCTTCACTAACCCTAGGGCTTCCACAGAGGGTGAGGATGGAAACCCTGGCCTCCTGTCTCCTTGACTTTCCCCTTTTTACCTAAGTGCCTTCTACAAGTCCCTTCCTTGCTCTGTCCCCTTCATGCCCCACAGTCCTCGCCTTTGGGACCTTCCTCTCCCAAGTCGCGACTCTCTCCCCTTCCCTCTTCCAAGCCCCCTTTCATCATTTAGCCATTCCCCAGTTTTCGGGGTCTCCTTACTCCCTCCTCCCCATCTGTGTGCCCACCTCACCTGGGGGTCCCCGAAATAGATCTGCATGACCAGCGCCACCGTGACACCGGTGGCAAAGGTAAGGCAGGCTGTGACGATGACCGTGAGCCCGTCCTGGCGGCAGGAGCACTCGGATGCTGCTGCCGAGAAGGGGTCCTTGCGCGTCTCTCGTAGTGGCGACCCGTCCTGGCTGCCCATTTCTGAGGACGAGGACGGCAGCCGCTGCAGCCTGGCAGACTTCAGGAAGGAGTCAGGGTCTGTGGACAGCAAGGGACTGAGTCTGGGAGCCGCCTACCTGGCCCTGCCCACCTGGAGGTGGGACTCTTCTGTACTTTCTCCTCCCTGCCTCTGCCACACAAACCTGCTCCCGCTGCCGCCAGCACTGCTCTAGCCAGGGACCCCCAGCTGAGACGCAGGCAGGCTGAATTCCCACCCCTGGCAGATACCAAGGACAAAGTTTCCCAGACTCAGGACGCAGGACTGAGAACACTTCTTGGAGGTTGCGGGTATTCAGCCCTCCCTGGAAACAGGATCCTGCCCCAGTTGGGGCCCAGCCTTCTGTGCAAGGAAGCAGCTACATAAACTGAGTGGACAGACCCTGGCTTCCAACCTTACCTCAGTTATCCCTTCATTCATTCAGCAACTCTGTGACTGGCCCTATACTAGGTGCTAGGGGAAAGGAACACATACGTCCTACCCTTGTGAGGTCCACAGACTCCTGGAGGCAAAAGACAATAAACAAGTAAACAAAGGAGTATATAATTATAAGTTGTGGCAGGTGCTGTGAAGAAAGAGAAGAGTAAAATAACAGAGAATAATGGCAGGGGAAGGAGGGCTGTTTAGCTGGAGAAATCCAGGAAGGCCTGTCATGATGCAACTTTTAAGCTGAAAAGTGAGGGATAAGGAGGAGCCAGCCTAATGTACATTAAAGCAGGTATGTGTGGAGTGTTTGGTGTGTTAGAAAAAAAATAAATAACCAAGGCCTGGGTGGCTCAGGTGTAGCAGGCATGGGGAAGGAGCAGTAAGCATGGAGGCTAAGCCAGATATACCAGGCCCACAGGGATTTTACCAGAAGAACTATGGGAGGACACTAGGGTGTTTTAAGCAAGAATATGAAGCCATATATCTTGTGTTTTTAAAAGATCCCTCTAGGCTTGGCACCTGTAGCTCAGCAGCTAGGGTGCCAACCATAAAAACTGGAGCTAGCAGGTTCGAATCCAGCCCAGGTCTGCCAAACAAAAATAACTACAACAACAAAAATAGCCAGGCATTATGGTGGGTGCCTATAGTCCCTGCTACTCGGGAGGCTGAGGCAAGAGAATCGCTTAAGCCCAAGAATTTGAGATTGTTGTGAGCTGTGATGCCACAGCACTCTACCCAGGGTGATATAGTGAGACTCTGTCTCAAAAAAAAGGGCAGCGCCTGTGGCCCAAAGGAGTGGGGCACTGGCCCCATATACTGGAGGCAACGGGTTCAAACCCAGCCATGGCCCAAAACTGCAAAAAAAAAAAAAAAAATCCCTCTGGCTGCCATCCAGAGAATAGATTGGAGGACATTAAAAATGGAGGCCAGTGAGACCTGAAAGCCACTTACCTGCTAGTTAACTATGGACAAGTCACTTGAAGTCATGACCTCACCTTCCTCCTCCTAATAATAAAGCTAATCCCTAACTGGTGGATGGGTACGAGGATCCCAGGAGGTGATATATATACATATATCAAGTACTTGGTAGGTACCCCCAAGTTATTTCAACTCCTTTTCTACCTAAGCTAGGGCTGAGACCCTCTTCTATGCTATTAATTCCCTCCTTTGGGTGCCATGTGTATTAGCCTTGAACCCAAGTCCCTAAATGGCTTAAAGGTCCTGAGTGTTTATGAACAGGACCTTAATACTTTGCTGTACTCATAATACATTTTAAAAAGTTTATTCGTTCAATACATATTTTTGATACCTACTACTATGCATTTGTTAGAAATAACTAATAGGCATAAAAGTTTGTGTGATAATTTTAAAAATTGACCATTGGCAGCTCCATAGCTCAATGAGTAGGGGGCTGGCCACAATCACCAAGGCTGGTGGGTTTGAACCTGGCTTAGGACTGCTAAACAACAATGACAATTGCAACAACAACAAAATAGCCAGGCATTGTGGAGGGCACCTGTAGTCCCATCTACTTGGGAGGCTGAGGCAAGAGAATCGCTTAGAACAAGAGTTAGAGTTAGTTGGCTGTGAGCTTTGATGCCACAGCACTCTACTGAGGGTGACATAGTGAGACTCTGTCTCAAAAAATTGAAAAAAAATTGACCATTATAATTTCCTGTTTAATATATTTTTATGGTTCACTGATGCTAACATAATAAACATTCAAGTTCCCTGACTCTGTGTGTAAGGCCCTTTATGATCCACACTCCCTTTTTTTTGTGTAAATAAAAACCACACATATAGGGTGGTGCCTGTGGCTTAAAGGAGTAGGGCGCTGGCCCCATATGCCAGAGGTGGAGGGTTCAAACCCAGCCCTAGCCAAAAAAAAAAAAAAAAAAGAAAACACACACACATATAGATAAAATGCTGATATGTATAAGACATTTTTAGAAATTATTTACATTGGTTACTTTTGGGAAAAGACAATAAAGATAGGGTTGGAGAATTTTTTGTTTGAAAATTTTACCACCAAGGCTCGGTGTCTGTAGCTCAGTGGCGAGGGCACCAGACATATACACTGGAGCTGGTCGGTTCGAACCCAGCCCCGGCCTTCCAAACAACAATGACAACTACAACCAAAAAGTATCCAGGCGTTGTGGAGGGTTACTTGGGAGGCAGAGGCAAGAGAATCACTAAAGCCCAAGAGTTGGATGTTGCTGTGAGCTATGACGCCAGAGCACTCTACTGAGGGTGACATAGTTAGACTCTGTCTCAAAAAAAAAAAAAAAAAAAAGAAAGAAAATTTTACCACCTACATACAATACAGTGGAACCTCCCTAAGTGGACCATCCAAGGACTCTAACAAACTGGTCAACAGGCTCGGCGCCTATAGCTCAACCGGCTAAGGCGCCAGCCATGTACACCTAAGGTGGCGGGTTCGAATCCCCAGCCCGGACCCGCCAAACAACAATGACGGCTGCAACCAAAAAATACCCGGGCGTTGTGGCGGGCGCCTGTAGTCCCAGCTACTTGGGAGGCAGAGGCAAGAGACTCGCTTGAGCCCAGGAGTTGGAGGTTGCTGTGAGCTGTAATGCCACGGCACTCTACCCAGGGGGATAGCTTGAGACTCTGTCTCAAAAAAAAAAAAAAAAAAAAACAAACTGGTCAACATACAGAGGTGTTCCACATAAGGAAACAGGTCTACTGTACTGCTGTACTGATACATACTTGTGGTGCATGTCCAGCCTGTGAAAATAAGGTCATAGAGGTGGTCAACTATTGAGTTTCTACTATATGACTAATTCTTTTTAAAAATCAATCATATTCCTGACATGGTGGCACTTGCCCATATTCCTAGCTACTAGGGAGGTTAAGGTAAAAGGATCACTTAAGTCCAAGAGTTTGGGGGGTGGTACCTGTGGCTCAAAGGAGTAGGGCACTGGCCCCATGTGCCAGAGGTGGCGGGTTCAAACCCAGCCCTGGCCAAAAACTGCAAAAAATAAAATAAAATGAAATAAAAATAATTATGTTTAAAAAAAAAAAAGTCCAAGAGTTTGAGGATGCTGTGTACTGTGATCACAAGGTGAACAGCCACTGCCTTCCAGCCTGTGCAACACAGTGACATCCTGCTCTATTAAAAAAAAAAATATGTGTATATATAACATTTATATATATCTTTTTTTTTTTTAAGAGACAGTGTCTCACTTTGTTGCCCTTGGTAGAGTGCCGTGGCATCACACAGCTCACAACAACCTCCAACTCCTGGGTGTAGGTGATTCTCTTGCCTCAGCCTCCCCAGTAGCTAGGACTGCAGGTGCCCACCACAATGCCTGGCTATTTTGTTGTTACAGTTGGGCCGGGTTTGAACCCACCACCATTGGTATATGGAGCCCGCGCCCTACCCACTGAGCCACAGGCGCCACCCTATATATCTTAAAATAAAAGGAAAAATTACAGGGAGACAGGAATGGAGGAGGAGACTTTTTCTTTTTCTCACTATTACTTTTTTTTTTTCTTGAGACACAGTCTCACTATGTCCCCCTTGGTAGAGTGCCATGGCATCACAGCTCACAGCAACCTCAAACTCTCAGACTTAAGCGATTCTCTGGCCTCAGCTGCCCATGTAGTTGGGATTATAGGTATCCAACACAATGCCTGGCTATATTTTTGTTGCAGTTGTCATTTTATTTTATTTTTTTTTTGAGACAGGCTCAAGCCATCACTCTGGGTAGAGTGCCATGACATCACAGCTCACAGCAACTTTCAACTCCTGGGCTCAAGCGAGTCTCTTGCCTCTGCCTCCCAAGTAGCTGGGACTACAGGTGCCTGCAGCAACGCCCAGCTATTTTTTGGTTGCAGCCGTCATTGTTGTTTGGCGGGTCCAGGCTGGATTCGAACCCGCCAGCTCAGGTGTATGTGGCTGGCGCCTTAGCTGCTTGAGCCACAGGCACAGAGCCACTGCAGTTGTCATTGTTGTTTAGCTGGCCTGGGCTGGGTTTAAACCTGTTAGCCTTAGTGTATGTGGCCGGCACCCTATCCACTGAGCTATGGGCATCGCCTCACTATTACTTTTTTATTTTTTACCATGAGCATGTAATTTGTTTGTAAATTTTTATTTTTTCAAAAAATGGTTGTCAGGCTAGGTGGGATGGCTTGCAACTATAA
The DNA here is from genome assembly GCA_963575145.1 of Galago senegalensis. Lineage (NCBI taxonomy): Eukaryota > Metazoa > Chordata > Mammalia > Primates > Galagidae > Galago > Galago senegalensis. The sequence continues at coordinate 24,638 of CAUYTI010078726.1, forward strand.
TCCTAGCACTCTGGGAGGCCAAGGCAGGTCTTGAGCTCAGAAGTTCGAGACCAGCCTGAGCAAGAGGGAAATCCCACCTCTACTAAAATAGAAAAATTAGCTGGGCATTATGGCAGGTTCTTGTAGCCCTAGTTACTCAAGAGGCAGAGGCAGAAAGACCACTTGAGGTAAGGATTTTGAGGTTGTGTGAGCTAGGCTGATACCACACCAGGCACTCTAGCCTGGGACAACAGAGTGAGATTCTGTCTCAAAAAAAAAAAAAAAGCTTGTCTTCTGGGAATCTCCCTCAGTTGATTATGGCTTCTTCTAACCTTCAACATCAGCATCACAAAGTATATAAATAAAACCAAAATTCATTCAAGGAACAGAGATTAAATACCCACTGTGAGCACTTGACTGTTCTTGATACCTAGAGGTTTCCAAAGAAATGAAGGAAGGAGTTTTGAGCTTATATGTATTGATGTTGACTATGTAGTAGGCACTCTACATATATGTTCCCTCACTCAACTGTTTCTATGACTTTATACCTAGACCCCACCGTCCCCACTTTATAGATGAGGAAACTGAGGCTGAGAAAGATGATATTGCTTTTCTAAGGTCATAAAATGAATAAGTGACAGCGGCAGGAGTCTGTATAAGTTGAACACCTACTTTCCATTACTCTGCATGATATCAAAAGATATTTCCAGCTCGGCGCCTATAGCTCAACCGGCTAAGGCGCCAGCCACGTACACCTAAGGTGGCAGGTTCGAATCCCCAGCCCTGACCCGCCAAACAACAATGATGGCTGCAACCAAAAAAAAAAAAAAAGTAGCCGGGCGTTGTGGCGGGCGCCTGTGGTCCCAGCTACTTGGGAGGCGGAGGCAAGAGACTCGCTTGAGCCCAGGAGTTGGAGGTTGCTGTGAGCTGTAATGCCACGGCACTCTACCCAGGGGGACAGCTTGA
>CAUYTI010078729.1:0-14704 GCA_963575145.1 Galago senegalensis
GGAACCCCTGGGAATTCTCACAGTTGAATGTGGGAGGAACTGGGGTGAAAGTGCTCGTACTGGTGTGCTGCCTTCATGTGGGGTCTCGTAAGGGGGACCCTTTTCCACTCTCCTAAAAAAGCCTGTGCTTATCTCTGCTTCCCTGTAAGTAAAAATTACACTTCTCTCTCTGCTATATTGGAGTCCCAGGTGCCTCATTTCCTCAGATCCCTGCTCTCCCTTTGACTCTGCCCAACTTGCTGGTTCTGCGGGGTGACTGAGCCAGCTCCGCTGAACAGCACAGGGGTGAACTCTCACCTGTGAGATCCTGAGGTGCAGAAATTGATGTTGAGGGTGGGAGGTGGATCACACTGCTTCTGCCCACCAGAGGGCACCACCAGCCCAGCAATGGATGCCCAGTGGATGCGCCTGAGCTGTTTTGTAATTGTGTTGCTTTTGGGTTTCTGAATCCTGCTCAGAACCTGACATCCAGGGCAGATGAGCAGCCCAGGATGGCAGACGGCCCTTGGCTCACTGTGGGCCAAGATCTGGGCAGAGGAAGTTCATCTGGAGGAAGACAGCAGCTGTGGCCAGAGGATGGGGCAGTGGTGGTGTGGCCTCTCCTACCCACAGTCTCCTGTCCTCAGGGTTGCGTGGGCAGCCCTGGGAAGGCAGCCTGCCCTGAAAGTGATTGGCAAGCCTCCTCCCAGAAGGAAGCTGCTCTGCTGTTCACCACAGAGCCGAGATTTGGGCCCCGACACTCATTCCACCTTCAGCTTCCTGCTGGTTATTGAGGAATTGTCCCTACAAAGAGCAGCGGACAGTGGTGGGTAATTGTGCATTTCATAAAGAGAAAGCCCCAAACCACCAGCCAGTCTCGACACTGAAATTATCAGCAGAGCCTTGGAAGATGCTGGAGTGTGGAGCACGGTTGGGGGGACCCTTGACAGCAGGTGCACTGTGCCAGGCTGGGGGCTGCATCCTGCAGCTGGCTATCTCAGAGATCTGGGTGCAGGGCTGACTCCGTCCCCCGAATGACAGCAAGTCACCAGAACAGCAGCACAAGGAACACACCTTTCTTCTTTTGTGAGCAGAGATGCCCCAGTTCAGAAACAGTACCCGAGATGTAGCGGTAAAAGTCACAGGCTGCAAGTCACAGGGCTGCAAGTCACAGGGCCACCACTGGCTTCCAGATTTGCCGAATGGGGCAGGGTGGCAGCATTCAGTGGCACTCAGTAAATGTGTGTGGCTGGACTGATGGGCACTGACGCTCTGGCCCAGCAGTGAGTCCATGCATCCTGGAGTCTCCATGCCCCTGTTCCTTCCACTGTTAGACAGGGCACAGGTGGGCACAGTGCGTCCACGCTCTGTGCCCGGCGCCCTTCTTGTGCAGCCATGAATCTGCATCAGTGTGCTGTATGTGTTTGTCAACATTAATAGCAATATATAGGCTCCGAGCCTGTAGCTCAGCAGTTAGGCACTGGCCACATACACTGGGGCTGACGGGTTCAAACCTGGCCAGGGCCTGCTAAACAACAATGACAACTACAATAAAAAATAGCTGGGCTCTGTGGCGGGTCCTGTAGTCCCAGCTACTTGGGAGGCTGCGGCAAGAGAATTGCGTAAGCCTGAGAGTTGGAGGTTGCCGTGAGCTGTGATGCCACAGCACTCTACCAAGGGTGACATAGTGAGACTCTGTCACAAAACAAAACAAAACAAAACAAAACAAAACAAAGTTGATATATAAGTGGATATAAAAATACATAAACATAAAGATTATATAACAAGATAGCTAGAATACGTATAACAAATAATAGTATCATATGCTATAATAAACATAAATAGAGCAAATACAAATATAGATGCCCTAAATTAGTGTTCACTGAACAATGTTAATATAAATCTACTTCATATTGACTGCATCATTATACAGAACTGGATCTGTATTTACCTATGCAGGTACAGACAGCACTCTGTCTCTATAGCTACGTGCCTATTTATAAATCAGACACACACACACACATAGAAGGAGATGGAGGGGTTTATTTTAAAGACTTGGGTCACACTATGGCAGAGGCAAGTTCAAGTTCACAGGGAAGACTGGTGGCCTAGAAATTCCGGCAGGAACCGACTTGTAGTCTTGAGTCTGAGGGCAGAATTCTTTCCTTCTTGGGGAAACTCAGTCTTTTTATGTTAAAACCTTCAGCTGGCTGGTAGAGGCCGTCCATACTGGAGGGGCCACCTGCTTCACTCAGCTGCTCCTGCTGGCCCCTCCAGCGCTGGAAAGCTGCCTCAGTCAGTCATCCACCCGACAGCACTGCAGCTCAGGGCAGTGGTTGCTAGCACTGGTCTGTAGATACTGCCATAAATGGTCCTGCTGCTTTAGACTTGGGAAGTGGTCAGAGGGCAAAGAGCAGATTTTTGAGGGTATCCCTAGCCCAGTGGGGCCACAGCACCAGATTCAATTTCAGCCCCTTACAGTGGACGCTGTGGACAGACTTCTGTGATGACGGGGTGACCGGCCAGGTCACAGACTCAGAAGGTCCACGCTCCTGTTGGGGTTGTGTGTCGATGGACATGCCTCTGTCTCCCCCGGAACCCCTTCCTTGTTTGTTCTCCTTTTTGCTCCGGATCCTTTGGGGGAGGACTTGGGTCTGCTTCCCGAGGTCTTTCCGCTGACAAAGAGCAGCTGTTCCGTCACACCTGTCTCCATCTGTTTGCACTGCTCTGACAAAGTCTGAGAGAACCCATGATTTATAGAGAACAAATAGGCATTCCTCAGATTCAGGGGCGGGGGAGTCCAGGATCAAGGTGCCAGCTGGTCTGGCATTGGGCACGGCCCATATTTGCTTCCAGAATGAAGCTTGCAAACTTTGGAGGAGACCAGCACATGGCAGGGAACAAATGGGCAAGAAAGTCCTAGAAATGGATCTTTTACATCCTTTGTTAGGTATACCCCCAGATATTTCATCTTCTTTGGTACTACTCTTTGAGAAGACTTTCTCATCACCACACCTCCTATGGAGTTTAGTCTCATTTATTCTGCTTATCTCTGTTCACCTCAGTATACCTGGGATTGAGCCTTATAAACTGCCTCGCCCAGGTTGATAATCATTGATAGGATGAATGAGAGGCCCTGAAGAGAGATCATTGTGGGAGATAAGAGAGTGAAGTCAGGTGTTCCTTCCAGACTCTTTTTGCTCCAGCCTCTAATCTCAGGCAAGGTGATCCCTCCACCTGCCTCTAGCTTCATCTGAGCTCAATAATGTTTCTTCCTCAATGTCTTTTAGACTTCAGTTGTGAGAAATTCTTCCACTGAGGTGGTCTCCAGGTATCTGCACGTTTCTTTCTTTCCAAGTTTTACTGAGGGATATTGATAAACAAAAATGGCATACATTTAAGGGATATTATATGATGTATAAAATGATTACCAAAATCAAGCTAACACATTTTATCATCTCACATAGTAAACTGTGTGTGTATGTGTGTGTGCATATGTGGTGATGACACCACATTAACTATAGTCATGATGGGGTACATTAGTTCTTCAGAACTTATTTACATTATAACTTAAAATTTATTACCTTAGACTAACATACTCCTCATGTTCCCTAAGCCCCATCCCTGATAACCATCTTTTTCTACTTGGTGTTATGAATTTGACTTTTTTATATTCCAGATATACATGAGATCATATAATATTCATTTTTTTGTATCTGGCTTATTTCACTTACCAAAATAATCTACTTTTATCCATGTTGTCACAAGTACAAGATTTTCTTTTTAAAGGCAGAATAACATATATATATATATATAAGATATGTGCGTGTGTACATATATATATATATATATATACATATGCTATTTTCTTTACCCATGCATCTCTTGATGAAAACAATTTGAGTCGTTTCCAAATCTTGGCTGTTGTGAGTAATGCTGCAATGAACATTAGGGTACCATTGTCTCTTCAATTCCTTTGGATATATATCTGGAAGTGGGATTGCTAGATCATCTGATATTCTATTTTCAATTTTTTTGAGGAAACTTCATACTCTTTTCCATAGTGACATTCCCATCATTAGATCTATAAGCATGCCATTTTCCCTACTTCCCCATCAATACGTATCTGCTGGCTTTTTGGTAATAACCATCTAACAGGTGTGAGGTGACATCTCATTGGAGGTGTCTTCTCAGTTTTCTTATGTCTGTGTGATTAGACTTGGATTCATTTCTCTACTGGGAAGCCAATAATACACCTTTCCCTTTAAAACACTGTATAGAGAACCAGCCCAAGCCTCTGCTCACCTGAGTATTTTGAAAAGTCGGGACTATGGGTTCAGGACACTGTATAGAGAACCAGCCCAAGCCTCTGCTCACCTGAGTATTTTGAAAAGTCAGGACTATGGGTTCAGGCAGGTAAACTCTTTCCTTCAAGCCAATGGTGGCACTCACAATATGAGAGTTTAGTTTTACTTCTTGCATTCCTATTTTGTTATTAAAAAAGGATCCATTCAGAATATCTTCAAGATAAGTGATAAGACAAACCGCACTTCTACCTGAGAGAAAAGAAGAAAAATAATGTTAGGAAGAATCTATACTTAGAGGATTTGGTACACTAGCTGTGTCTTAGAAGATAGTCATAAGACAAACAATGGATATTTAAAGCTGCCCTTACATTGTGCATTCAATACCCTATGTGTAGTTTGCGGTGCAGAATCTTTGGTTATGTAAAACATGTTACAATGCCCCTTATGTTATAAGAGGTATATGTGCAAAATATGGTCATCATTGATAGTAAAAACACACAACCAACAGTCAGATTTGTGAGGCAAAATTCTTGTCCTCACAAGGGAGGGTGGAACTCAGGTGGCCTAAGAAAGGCCAATCTTCCATCTCAAACTCACTCTGGGGTATCTAATTTAGTAGAAAGATATGCATGGTGACCCATTCTATTTAATTCCACTAAATTTCCTTCTCCACTTTTCCTATTCTACTTTCTTTTCCCCTCTGCTTTTTATGGAAGTATAATTTAATTCTCAGATGTCCAGATGCTCCGTAATTTATGAAGTATTTCCCAAACTTCAATTATTTATGTGTCACTATCCAAGTTTGCTCAAAGCTACTTACTACCTTTTTTGTTATTTATTCCATTTTTAAAAAATCATCTCACTTTTAGATCCTCTTCCTTTATCCCACTACTCTAAAGTTCACAGTAAGGATCAAAGGTTAATAAATAGCCAAAAATTTTTTTGGAGTCAATGCAGCAGGCATGTCACTCTCAATGTAACCAGGACTTATTCTTTGAAATAGTTTATATGCATTAGTTATTCTGTTTATTCTTTCATCACATATTTATTGAACCCTAACTATGTGCCAAGACATTCTAGGAATTATAACACAGCAGTGAAAAAGACAGAATCTTTGCTATCAGAGAGCTAACACTGTAGTGGGAGAAATAGATAGCAAACCAATCAATATATTAGAAATTAATTACTAGTGCTGGTGCTTTTCTGAGGCAAAAAGTGAAGGGATGGCAAACTATGGTATGGTGGGGTGGCAAACTGTGGCATGAGGGTCAAATCTAAACTGAAACCCACTTTTGTCAACAAACTTTTATTGGCAGTCACACTCTCTCATTGACTTCGCATGTATGGCTGCTTTCATGCTACCACATCAGACTTGGCCAGTTATGATGAGGTTCATCAAGTCCAAGGAGCCTAAAACATGTATTCTATCATCTTTTTACAGAACAAGTTTGCCATCCTATAGAACAAAAAAAGATTTGGTGAGTCCTTTAAGTAGGGTTTTCATAAAACTCTTCACAAAGGAAAGAATGTTTGAAGCAGTCTGCCACCATTGAATGTTACCTTTTTAGACATCATACACAAAATGGGGATGTGTCAGCCTGCCCTTCTAAAGAAGAATATCAAGGAGTCCTATTAGACCTAAGTGTATATCACAAAGTGTGTACTCCTATTAATATTTCAATTTTATGCCCTAAATACCTGATCAGTGCTCAAGGAAGGTCTTTTCACTCTAGATAATTCTAAATTCTTCCTAATTTGAAAATATTAAAAGTTTCCATCCCTTGGCCTAATATCCTAGAAATGAGATAATTGTGTCTAGAATTTGAAGTTGAGGGAGTTCATCATAGGCACGGTACCTGTTGTGGCTCCCTTGAAAGCATGAGTGCAGTTGATACTCATAGTATTATTTCCAGCTTCCAGAAGAGCCTTCTCACTTGTCTCATTGCAGCTCCTGGTTTCATAGACTGAAAACACTGAGAAAGTGAGTCCTTCTGTTCTGTTCTTGATTCTTCTTGATTCTCATGACTAGAACACATATTGAAGAGCTCCCTTCTTTGAAAGACCCCCTACTGGTGATTCCATCTTTCCAGTACAGGGTTGATCAGATGGTGGGAATGAAGTGGTCAGTGTGAATGAGCAACACACTGACACACAGCCAAATGGAAGATTACAAGATGGGCTGTGCTTACCTGACCTGGAACTAGGGTGGGCAGATCAGCATGCACCATAGGCTTCTTAGTAGGAGAGAAAGTAAATCATGATACTGAGTCACTGGTTAGGAGGATTAAACATAATCTTTCTAAGCAGAAGTAGCTAACTATTTGTCTTCCATGTAAAATCACTAGAGACCAATCTTGGAAGAATCCATTTAGTAAACTTGACTCATATCAAATAAGCCTAAAATCACAAGTTCTGATGGACTATTACTCTCATAATTTTTTTGTGGTACAAGGAGTTTATCTGTGGACAAGTGAGAACAATGTCATAGGAACTATGATACAAAGCTCAGGGACTTCTGTCACCATTTGCCTCTTCTTTGTCAGAGACTAGGACTACCAAATTTAAGCTGAACACAAGTCATTTTCCACCTTCCCTTGCAGCTAGGTGGAGCTATGGCAGCTGTTTTCAGGGCAATGGATGGAGGATAAGAATAGTGTGTTCTACAGAAAATGAGCACCTTTTCCACTTCTTTTTCCCCTTTCCTATTGGCTTGCAAGAGAATGTACAAGGAGAGGGGCTATATTAAATACAGCAGGGAGGCTGGATATCAAAGATGGCAGAACACAGAGCTGCACATAACAGGCACATCAGTTGGGCTCCTTATTCTCAAATTATGAAATAAAGAATAGTTAAGCCACTGTTACCTTAGTTTTTGTTATACCACCTGATTTGGTATGCTAGTACAGGTATTAATTTCAAATGGAGCACTCATGAAAATAGACTGTAATACAAGTCTCAGTGAATTTGAAAGGACTAAAGTTTTAAAAAGCATGCTGCTGTCAGACAAGAGCACATCAAAGAGATTATACATTTTGGCCAAGTGGGATTTATCTGTGCTGAGCAGGCCTGGTTTAATGTCATTGGGATCCATCACATTAATAACAAAAAAAGTCTAAATCATTTGACCATCTTAATTGATGCAGCAAAAGAATTTGACAAAGTTCAATATCATTTCTTGATAAAAACTCAATAAAATTAAATAAGAAACCAGTAACATGAAGACACCTAGAAGATCTCCAAATATTTGGTAGTGAAACACACATTTTTGAATAACCCATAAGTAAAGTGATAAATCAGTCAAATGGAAAGCTTTCAAACATTTTTAACTGAATGATAATGATAATACAACATTTCAAAATTCTCAGGATAAAGCCAGATAAGTTTGAAACTTTAAGTGAATTCAAAAAAAAAGTCTATGGCTTAAAAATCAGTGATCTAAGCTACCAAGTCAATAAGTTACAAAATTAGAAATAAAGTACAAGGAGAATAGAATAAAATAATGAGCAAAAATCAGTGTAAGAGAAAATAGAAAATAATAGAAACAAATAACAAAGATAAAAGTGTGTTCTTTGAAATGATTAATATATACAGAGTTAAGGTAGCTTTACAAAGCTCTTACAGGCCTTGCAATTTCCTGAGGACTGGGCACACTAGGAAAATATTTTGTTCTGATATTTGGTCTTTAACTCAAGTTCCTTACACACAGCTTGTAAGACCTTTGAAATTTCCCATGTATCCAAAGAATGTGGCTAAAAATCTAAATCTCATAGAAATTCCTGGATTATAGTGGTATCTTCTATTTTATGGAGGTGACTCTTGGTCAGCTCATATAATCTTAGAATGGGAACAGGTTCCCAGGGGAATCAACCATGAGATTAAAGGTTTAAAACTTTTATTTACACCCCATCCTGCCTACAGGGAGAAGGGAGATGCTAAATGTTGAATTGATACCAATAGATGGCACTGTAATCAGTCATGCCTAAGTAATGAAGCACCCATGAACATCTAGAACATGGTTCCAGGAGCATCTAGGTAGCTAAAAATTTGGGAGATTCCAAATTTTGGGGTGGAACATGCCCAAAGAGAGCTTGGAAACTACAGACCCTCTTCTCTCATTGTTTTATGCATCTCTTCCATATGGATGATTATCTGTATTTCTTATAATATATGGATACATGAAATAAAATGCTTCCCTGAGTTCAATGAGAAAATTAAGCAAACCCAAGGTTGGAAACCAAGTGACACTGATTCATATATACCTGGATTTGGTTAGAAATACTGGTTGCAACCTGGGACTTGCAACTGGCAGCTGAAGTGATGCTGCTCTTGTGGGACTAAGCCCTCAGACTATGGGCTGACACTATCTTCAGTTATTATAGATAATATTAGAGGTGAATTGCAGGACACCAAGTTGATTTCTGCTGGAGAATTTCTTGTGTAGTGTGAGGAAAAAAAAATCTCTGCATATGTCATTAACCAAAGAAGTGGTATTCTGTGTTGTTATAACTATGAGAAGAGAAGGAAAATAATGCAAAGTTCTTTCCTTTTTAGTAGGCAAGTTAGGATAGTGGATTTGCTCTAAGTAATTTTCCTCATACTAAAAGAAGTTGGAATGGGGAAGAGAGGTGATTTATTCTCTTATCCCTTAAATTTATATTTTTGAAATCCAGGCTATACTCATGTAGTATTAGCATGGAAGACTATAATTCTGGAAGCCAGTTGGTTTTACCATTCAGAGGCCTGCCTATGCTGGAGTCCAGATCTCTTTATGGAGATCACAAAAGTCCACTCAGCATCTCTTACCTGTACCAAACTCAGAATTTTGACCTTTTCCTGGAGAAGAAGAACTCTCATTCCAGATACTCAATTCCACTGTCTGAAGTAGGAGGGTGGCACTTCTTGCAAAGTCCCTTCTTCTTTTAGTCTTCCTCAGATTTTCCTGTTAAAGAAATGAAGCTAATTAGTAGATGCTCAGTGAAACTTCCAAAATCAGCAATATGCATAAATAGAGTAGTGGTGAGCCCAGAAGATCTATTTATGAATTAGGACCCAAGGTGGTCAACTAGAGCCAGTTTTCAAAAGAAGGTCCCATCCAGAGCAATAAAAAATGGCCAGAACCGGCCTAATAAAGTTGAGTTTGGGAGCTTAGTTGAGAGAGAAGAGTGATAAGTTCGTGTCATTCCTGCTTAGGCAAGCTGGGATTCCAAGGAATCAAATATCAGGTGCAAAACCCATCCCAAAGAGGACGAGAGCCCATCCCCTCTCCCCCTAAGAGAGTGGCTTGCTGTGGGCTCTCTACAAGCCAGCTGTGAATATAAGACCTCTTGTTTCACTCCATGGGAGCGAGTGGTGGCTGAAGGCTGAGACTCCTTCTCCAGAGAGATCCCACTGAAATTCAGGGCAGTCTCTTACCCAGAATAAGTTAAACAAATATTTTCTCTGCCTTCCTGAACTCCCAGTCTATCATTTCCCCCTCAATTGGCGATCTGGAAGCCTACCCTCTGCAGAACCCAGAGAGTCTGGTGGTTTCTAGCTAGAGCTGGACACCTCATGGGCTTCAGCACAAGGGGAGAGGACTTGCCATGTGCTGAGAAAAAAAGTGCATAGCATGGGGACCCTTGTGGCTTCACCTCTAACTGGCAGCGGCCCCACCTCTGATGGGGGATAACTGCACCTCCAGCCAGCCCTGGTGCACCTCCCACCTGCTGTGGCCACAGCTCCAACTCATGGTGGCACACTCAACTCGCTGAGCTACCCCTGACTGTGGTGGTGGCTACACAGACTCTCAGCAGCAACACACTCATGTGGGGGTTAAATTTGGAAGAGACACCTCCCCAATTCTGTGAACCATCAAAGGGAGCCAGACCTCACCCTGCAGGGGATTCAGAGGAGGAGAATGACTAGGGTAGAGGTGTGGTTTCTGAAGGAGAAAATCACACGCTCAGATGGTAACTGTGGCTCAGAACAGACACAAGTGGAACACTCCCCAGTTTCCATTGAGCACCCAAGGTAGTCAGGCTTCAACTCCCCCTGCCAGCTAGTGGCAGAGTGCATCAGCCTTCCTGAAGAGGCATTCACTCCCCTTTAACTCTGGCAGGCACAAATCCCTGGTGCATTTGGTCATTGGAGGGAACTGGGCCACAACCCTGCAGGGTTACCAGTGACTGGGAGTGATGGAGGTACCAGGTGGGGAAGGAGGCACCAGCCCTGCAGGATTAATCCTTTTTCTGGGAAGGCCTTTCTGACTCCCCAGAGCCCTGGAGAGAGTCACACTTGCGCTGCCAGTGGACCCCTGCTGTCTAGTTGCTGGAGACCTTTTGAACTCTCCCATGTGATCTGCATTTGTGCTGACTGGGACAAGTGGTTTGGAACTCTTGACCTGGGCCAATCACCTGGGGACCATCCAAGAGTGTGCCTAGGCTGTGTTATAGTGATAGGGTTTAATTCTCCTCTTCCCATTGTTGCCCATGAAGGGCAGGGTGTCTTAGTTGCTTGTATTTCTCCACAGCTGAGATTTCAGCCCAAAGCCACTGATTCACTAGGATTGGATAGAAACTAGCTGAATACACAACAGAGCCACCTAGCCCCCAAGACACCAAGCAGGTCCCCAGAGTCTCAGGCTGTAGACTGAATGGGACTTTTGTAAAGCTGTAGGAGAAAAGCCACAGTCACCAGTTCCAGGTCTTCAGTAAAGTGCTGGTAATTACAACTCCAGGAGCCCTCAATCAAATTTCACCTTACACCCTTCTCTGAGAAAAATAATCATGAGGTGGAATCAGCAGGAAATCTCTGGCAACATGAGTAATCAGAGTAGATCAAATCCCCCAAGGAATGACAAAGGAGACACAACAGAATATCCCATTTATAAACAAATGGCTAAGATGTCAGAAATCAAGTTCAGAATTTGGATGGTAAATAAGACTAACAGAATGGAAGTAAAGTTGGAATTAGAAATTCAAGGAGTAATTCAAAAGTTGTCACAAGAAGTCAATGAATTCAAAGACAAAATATCCAAAGATTTTGAACATTGATGCAAGAAATTTCAGCCCTCAAAGATCTGAGAAATATAATAGAACCCCTTATAACAGAATGGAGCAGGCAGAAGAAAGGATCTCTGACATGGAAGACCAAGCTCTTGAATGTTACCACATGCTCAAAGAGGCAGAGAGGTGGAGAGCAAAAATGGATTACTCCCTGAAAGAGGTATGGGACCACTTCAAAAGAGCAAACATTTGCCATATAGGAATTTCTAAAGGAGAAGATGTTCCTAAAGGCACAGATGCTCTACTCCAAGATATAATAGAGGAGAATTTCCTAAGCATGGGAAGAGATACTGAAATTCAGATAGCAGACACTTTCAGAACCCCAGCACAACTCAATCCAAATAAAGCATCTCCTAGACACATTGTAATTAACTTTGCCAAAGTTAACATGGAGGAGAAAATTCTGCAAGCAGCCAGATGTAAGAAAATCATGACTTACGAGGGGACTCTCAGCTGAAACTTTTCAAGCCAGAATAGGATGGTCATTGACCTTCAATCTCCTGAGATAAAACAACTTCCCACCCATGATCCTATACCCAGCTAAACTGAGTTTCATCTGTGATGGAGAAATCAAATACTTTAATGACATACACATGTTGAAGAAATTTACCATAACTAAACCAGCTCTCCAGGATATTCTCAGACCCATCCTCCACAATGACCAGCACAATGCTTACAAATGTCCACTGGACTTTCGAAAAATTTGACACCTAAAACACTACCAGGTTTATCAATTCTCTCAATTAACATAAATGCTTTAAATTGTCCTCTAAAGAGGATGGCTGACTTGATACATAAACTCATACCAGATATCTGCTGAATACAAGAATCTCATCTTACATTAAAGCAGTGATTTTCAACCTTCCTAATGTATTTTTATTGTTAAAAAGGGGTTGAGACCCATGGGTTGAGAACTGCTGCCTTAAAGGCTACAAATAGAGTCAGGGTGAAGGGATGGTCATCTATAAGACAAATAAATGGAAATCAGAATAAAGCAGGGGTTGCAATTTTGTTCACAGGCACAATATGCTTGAAACCAACAAAGGTAATGAAAGATAAGGATAGTCACTAAATATTTGTTAAGGGATACACTCAACATAAAGAGATTTCAATATTTTTTATTAAATCATAAAGAGGTATATCATGTATATATTAATGCATTTATGGAGTACAATGTGCTCATTTCATATGCAATTTGGAATGCTGACATCATACTGGTTAATATATCCCTCCCCTCATTTACTTAATTATTGTGTGAAGACATTGATACTCTATAGTTAATAGGTCCAACATGTACCCTTGCAATATGCACCATAGATGTGATATGTTGGCATTGATGTGGATAAAAGGTAACACTTCTGCACTGCTAATAGGAATGCAAGCTAATATGGCCCTTTTGAAAAAAAATATGGAGAATACACAGGGAACTAAAAGTAGACCTCCTGTTCAATCCTGCAATTCCTCTACCAGTAATACATCCAAAAGACCAAAATCACTTTATAACAAAGATATTTGCACCAGATTATTCATTGAAGCTCAATTCATAATAGCCAAGTCATGGAAGAAGCCTAAGTACCCATCAACCCATGAATGGATTAATAAATTGTGGTATATGTATACCATGGAATATTATGCAGCCTTAAAAAAGATGGAGACTTTACCTCTTTTATGTTTACATGGATGGAGCTGGAACATATCCTACTTATTAAAGTATCTCAAGAAAGGAAGAAAAAGTATCCAATGTACTCAGTACTACTATGAAGCCAATTAACAATCCCTCACACTTTCATATTAGATTTCAATTATTAACATTTATGCACCCATCCAGAATGCTCCTCAATTTATAAAGTACACCCTAACATAAATGAATAATTTGATATCCTCCAGTGCCATAATAGTTGGAGATTTTACCACCCCTTTGGCAGTGTTGGATTGATCCTCCAAGAATAAACTGAGCAAAGAAATTTTAGACTTAAACCTGACCCTAAAACAAATGGATTTAACAGACATCTACAGAACATTTCATCCCAACAATACTGAATATACATTCTTCTCTTCAGCCCATGGAAATTCCTCCAAAAATTGAGCATATCTAAGGTCACAAGTCTAACCCCAGCAAATTTAAAAGAATAGAAATTATTCCTTGTATTGTCTTGGAACATCACATAATTAAAGTTGAACTCAATAACTCAGGAGTCTTCATACTCCTACAAAGACATGGGACCTAAATAATCTTATGCTGAATGATAGCTGAGTTGTAGATAAGATTAAGAAGGGAATTACCAAATTTTTGGAACAAAACAATAATGAAGATATGAATTATCAGAACCTGTGGGATACTGCAAAGGCAGTTCTATGAGGGAAATTTATAGCATTGCAAGCCTTCCTCAAGAGAATGGAATAAGAGAAAGTCAACAATTTAATGGGCCATATCAAGCAACTGGAAAAAGAATAACATTCCAACCTCAAAACCAGAAGAAGAAAAGAAATAACTAAAATTAGTGCAGAATTAAATGAAATTGAAAGCCAAAGAATCAAAAAGTTGGTTTTTGAAAAGATTAATAAAATTGATAAACCTTTGGCTAACCTAACCAGAAACAGAAGAGTGAAAACCCTAGCAAGGTGGGCAAAGGACTTGAAAAGAAATTTCACCAAAGAAGACAGGCATGTGGCCTATAGACATATGAAAAAATGCTGACCATCCTTAATCATTAGAGAAATGCAAATCAAAACTACTTTGAGATATCACCTAACTCCAGTAAGATTAGCCCATATCACAAAATCCCAAAACCAGAGTTGCTGGCATGGATGTGGAGAAAAGAGAACAACTTCTACATTGCTGGTGGGAATGAAATTTAATATGTTCCTTTTGGAAAGACGTCTGGAGAACACTTAGAGAACTAAAAATAGACCTGCCATTCGATCCTATAATCCCACTATTAGGTATATACCCAGAAGATAAAAAATCACATTACAATAAAGATGTTTGTATCAGAATGTTTATCTCAGCCCAATTCATAATTGCCAGATCATGGAAGAAGCCCAAGTGCCCATCAATCCATGAATGGATTAATAAACTGTGGTATATGTACACCATGGAATACTATGCATCCCTAAAGACAAACGAAGACTTTACCTCCTTCATGTTTACATGAATGGAACTGGAAAATGTTCTTCTTAGCAAAGTATCACAGTAATGGAAGAAAAAGTATCCAATGTACACATCCCTTTTATGAAACTAATCTATAGCTCTCAAATGAAAGATACAACTTAATTCTAGCCCAAGAATATGGAGAGGGGGTGGGAAAGGGGAGGGGAGAAGGGCGGCTGGGTGGTGGGAGGGTGACCGGAAAGATCACCTATATATCTGTCTAA
>CAUYTI010078730.1:0-13709 GCA_963575145.1 Galago senegalensis
ACCTCCAACTCCTGGGCTCAAGCGAGTCTCTTGCCTCAGCCTCCCAAGTAGCTGGGACCACAGGCGCCCGCCACAACGCCTGGCTATTTTTTGGTTGCAGCCGTCATTGTTGTTTGGCGGGTCCGGGCTGGGGATTCGAACCTGACACCTTAGGTGTATGTGGCTGGCACCTTAGCCGGTTGAGCTATAGGCACTGAGCCCTAAATTATTTTTAAATCATTCCCTGGAAATAACAACATATTATAAAACTCAATTTAGTTAATACTGATTTAATGATATACACAAATATGGCCATTGTACAATCCCTTTTTTCCTATCTTTTGGGCTATTACTTTCATTCACATTAGACATTACTGAGGGTGCCAAAAAATGTATACATAATATATCAAGCTGGCCGACCAGAGACTCCAGCTGCCGGACTGTCTCAGGAAGAAGGAAAAGTTTTAGATGCAAAGGAAAAAAACTAAACAAGCAAACAATCATAGAGTGAGTGTAGTTCTGTGGAGAATAGTGTCAGAACCTACAAGAGATTCCATAGGAAGAAGTTATAGAGCAGAACAAGAAGGAACAGATATTAACATAAGACAGGCAGAGAGACTTGCAGCCCAGCCAGATGGGCAGGTGGAGGAGTTTACTTCTCCTTCCCCCACTCTCTCACAGTGTGAGGGCTCCCAGGCTGCTGGAGAGACTTTCTGGCCTTGTTCCCACTGGTGAGCTGGGAACTACTTGTGGACAGGGCACAGTGCTTCTAGCCTCCCCCCCCCCACGGCATTTTCCACTCCTACAGACCCTATCCCCTTAGTATTAATTGTAGGAAAGTTCTACTAGTGATGATTCCCTTAGTTTTTCCATTCTTGAAGAATAGAATTTTCCACAGTCTTATTTCAACACTTTGAGTGTTGGGCATCTAGTGATCTAGTGGACCCCAACCTAGGACAGTGCTCAGCAAGGGAGACAGCTCTAAGGAAATCATAAAACTTACCCCAAATTTAGTGTATAAAACCGGAAGCCTATAAAGGCATACACTGTTTCATGTGCCTGGTGGCAGCATGACAACAATGCAGCACCTGTCCTGCGTCACTTCCTGGAATCTTTTTATTTTGTATGTAACAGACTAGATGTGCAGGAATGCACAGCAGTCATTAGTTAGCAGTCAAGGTTAAGATTGAGAGAGGGGAGATTGCAGCCTCCAGGAAGGTTGGGTAAAGAGTGAACAAGGATATAGGGTAACGGAACACCTGAAGTGTTTGGATATTGGTGCAACTGGAAGAGAAAGGTTGGAGAGCAACTCTCATCTCCTCAGGCAGACTTCTCAGCTTCTCTAGCCTAAGCCAGTTGACGGTCCCAGCTGGCCTGCTCTGCTGATTGCCCCATAGTCACGTACACATTCCTCTGACTGGGCATCTTACCCTGAGTTGGAAGGTCTGTGAGGAATTCAGACTGTCTGCCTCCCATGTTATCTTATGGACTTATGGCCTCCATGACGTCTGATAAGAAAGCTACTACTGTTACTGGGGATTACTTGTGATGTGCTGCTTTTCTTTCTTTTAAGAGTCTTGCTTTGTCTTTTTCTTTTGGACAGTATGACTATGATATGTTTAGTGTAAATATCTTTGAGTTTATTCCATTGAGGCTTGTTGAGCTTCTTGATATGTGGATTTATATATATATAAATATGTATGTATATAAATATATACATATTTTTTATGTATATAAATATATATAAATATATATATACATATATATATGTATGTGTGTGTATATATATATATATATATATGTATATGTATATATATGTATTTTTTTTTTTTTTTGCAGTTTTTGGCCGGGGCTGGGTTTGAACCTGCCACCTCCAGTGTATGGGGCCAGTGCCCTACTCTTTGAGCCACAGGTGCCGCCCCAGATTAATATATTTTTTAATCAAATCTAGAAAGTTATCAGCCATTATTTCTTCAATTGTTTGTTTTCTTTCTATCTTTCTTCTTCTGGTACTCTCATTGTGAATATATTAATATATTCATGTTCCTCAAATCTTTCAATCTTGCTTCTTTTTTTCTTTTTCTCACTCTGCATAACCTCAATTGACTAATTATCTTCCTGCCACCTCAAATCTTTTATTGAGGCCTTCTAGTGAATGTTTTAATTTGTTTCAGTTTTTGACTCCAGGTTTCCTTTTTTCCTCCTGGTTTATATTTATTTATTAGCAGTCCTTTATGAGACATTGTTCTTATACTTTCCTTTGTTCTTCAGGCATGGTTTCCTTTAGTACTTTCAATGTGTTTGTAATAGCTGATTTAAAAACTTTATTTAGTAACTCCACTGTCTGGATTTTCATCAGGGACAGTTTATACTGATTAATTTCTTTTAGATGTATGTGCATACATCCTGTTTCTTTGTATATTTTATAATTATTTGTTAGCATGTACGTTTTAAATAATATAGCATCTCTGAAAATTAGATATTTCCCTTCTCCCCACAATCTCTCCGGTTTTTATGTTTTTGTTATTTGTTGTTGCTATTGATGTTGGTGATGTGTATTATTTGTCATGTGTGTCCACTAAAGTCTCTTCTCAGTTAGCTTTACCATCCAGCCAATGCTTAGACCAGTGGTTCTCAACCTACCTGATGCCACAACTCTTTAATACAGTTCCTGTGGGTCACGACCCACATGTTGAGAACTGCTGGCTTAGATAGAGTTTTCATTAAATTTCTTGAAGGTGTTAATCTCTCTCCCTTCTTCAAGGGACTCCTTATGAGTGATGGAACGTACTTAAGATGATGCTCCCACAGTTAACCACTCTGACTTAGCTTTCACTTTCTACTTGTGCAGATCCTCAAGCTTACCACATTTGAGAGATTAGTGACTTCATAGGCCTTTCTCAGGCCTGGACACACTCCTGCATATTTTCATGACCTTGTATATTCCCAGAAAAATGTCAGAGCTTTTCATATTCCCCTATGAGCATCTCATCCCACAACTTTTTCTTTAAGTTTTATTTTGTTTTGACTTTTAAACCTCTTATTTGCTCCAATATTATCATTGCTTTAAGCAGATAGACAATAGCTACTTTTTTTTTTTGTAAAGCTTGGGAAGAGGCTTTTCACACTGAGCTATAAATCAGATCAAATAAAAACAAATCCTGTGAGTGAAGATTTCCAGGAAGCATCTAGACAGCTCAAATAATGATAGTTTTTTGGAATGGGGCTTTTGGACTCAAAAGCATTCTCAACCTGGTTTGTCCTACGTAGTAGCTGCTACCCTGCCTGTTTTCATACCTTTTATCGGAAAGCTCTCGGTTTTTCAAGACTAGTTCAGAGCTAGAGAGAAGGTAATGGAATTAATTTAAGTTAAAACGCAACCAAGGCAGCTTTTCTTACCAAGATTCAGTCATTTTTCTCAAATAAACACTCCTCCCCCTCGATTGGTGCATGTTTATTTACAAAGTTCTGAAAGGGTTGATTTGGACCATTTTTTCTGGCATTCTTACTCCTTTTACGGAACAGTGGATTTTCAGATGTCTTTACTCCCTCATTTAGAAGTCCTATCTTAGTTTTCTATGTTGGGTAACAAACAACCACAAATGTGACATAAAACAGTACCCAGTATTACACAGCTCTGGAGGTCAGAAATATGAGTGCTGCTTGGCAGGGTTCTTTACTCAGAGTCTCTTACGGCTGAAATCAGGGTGTCATCTTGGACTTGGTTCTCCTCCCTTCAGTTAACTTAAATTGAGTTGATTAGAGACCTTAATTACATCTGCCAAATCCCTTCATCTTTGCCATGTAACATAACATCACCACAGTGGGGATATTCTGTTACCACTGCCATATGCAATTATTTATTTATTTATTTTTATTTATTTTTATTTTTTTATTGAATGGTAACTATGTACATTAATGCACTTCTGGGGTACAGTGTGGGGTTTTTACACACAATCTGAAACACTTCCATACACAATATTTTAGAAGAAAGTTGTAGTTCTCATCTATACTGGTGAAGAAGGCATTATTCAAAGTAATAGGTCACCAGGGATAATCATATAATTCTGCCTATTACCTATAATAAATCACAAGAAGTTCTTCCTTTGCTAATTGGTTAAGTTGTTTTAAATTCATATTTTTATTTTCACAATGAATAATGACTTCAAATTTTATTATAGGTTGATGGTAGACTGACTATATGCAAACCAACAAATATTGTCAAATCTGGAATTGGAATGTTCCTAACAGAAAAAATGTTAAACGTCTGAGGTGATGGATGCCATAATTAGCCTGCTTTGATTAATTCCCATTGTATGCCTGTGTCAAAACATCACATGCAACCTGTAAAGATATACAACTGTTATATACTTATAATAATTAAAAAAAATTGGAAAATCTGGTGTCCACTGTGATAAGAGCAAGTTGTTATAAAGTATTGCCATTGCAAGCCTTGTTTATGTGAGAGAATTAATATAAATTCCATGAATATCTGATGGCTGTCTAGAGAGTATCCAGCCATATGTATCACTATTTTTCATATCAAATGGCTGGATATTTTCCAAGAAGCCCTCTTGTGTTGTCCCTTTCCTGCTTTCAATGTCCTAGTCTATATTTATAATTTTATGCTATCCAGCTTGGCATTCTTCCAGTACAAATGTCTTTTCTTGATAAGAGAGTATGAGAAAGTATACATGTTGCTAATACTAAGCTTCCCATGAATGGGCTATTTTCTTAGTGTTTTATAAGAGGTATAATATTTAGCTGCACAGGATGAAGGTAACTCTTTTTGATAAGTAAAGTTTTAAATTTAAATTTATGCAACTGAATAAAAATTATAACATACATGTTTCGCCCTACTTTGTCTTGTTTATAAGGTGCCTACAACAATGCAGTGTATCCCTGATAATGTTAAAAAAGAAAGCAAAAAATAGTTTACAAAATAAAATTCCTAAATACCCTCGCATAGAAAAATATACCAACAGTATTGTTTTTGGTCAGGGGAGGGGGGAAATACAAGATATATATGCCAAGCATCTCAGAGTAGTGATGCTTTGCTTATTTTCACTAATATTATTAAAAGGGGATCCTTTCTTTAAAGAAAAGGGAGAAAAATTAAACACAAGATACAGATCTTATATTTGAAAATCATATACAAGTAACACAGAAAGGATTTTTTTCTTAAATTTTTTTTAATAATTAGGTAAAGTGCTATTCCAAGAACTGAATTCAATATCTATTGGCTTTCTTTGAATCTTCATGTTAAAGTTCTAATTAAATGAAATTTTTATGGCATCAATAATTCTAAAATTCTTTCAGGACTATTTTGGCTAATAAAACACAATTGCTTTTAACCATTAACTTTCATACTTCAGGCCAAGTTTATAAGCTTTTCTTAATTTGTCATTTTTTTTTGGAAGATAGTTTTTGCTGACATGGCTTTTAGAGATAACTAATGGATGAATGTATGACTGTGCAGAAAAAATGTTAAAAATGATTATTATTTTTTTTAAATTTGGAAGAACTGGACCAAAAAATTCCACTGAAATCAATAAGAGAAAAACTTGCTCATGCTCTAACCTGGCAAAGCTTGTTTCTCAGCCCTGGATAAGGAAATAGTTACACTTTGTTTTGTGCCACAGATATGTGTAGTTCTGAGGATTTACCTGTGCTTTATTTTTTTTGCAAATTGACCCATATTTAGAATACTAAGAGATGCCTAGATAGAAAGCCATTTTGTCAAATTCTTATAGTAAATAATTGCAGTTTGGCATTTAGACTCTGAAAGTGAGACCATCTATATTCAAGTTTTGGATTTTCCTCTTTTATCTATGTGCCTTTTAGCAAGATATAAATTTCCTCCTCAGTTTCATTATTTGAAAAATGCATGTAATATTTGTTGCTGTTCCTTATGTTTGTAGAGAGGATTGAATTAATATCCATAAAGCACTTAGATTAAAGTGAATATTATATAGTTATTATCTTTTGTGAAAACACTTACATTAGAGTGTGACCTTTTCTGCTTTCATATGTTAAAATTTCCTAAATGGCAGCACTATTGGTAGCTGGTAAGGGAATCTTCATTTACAATGGCGTCTTATAGTCATCCAGTGACTTTTTCCCTTCTGCATCTATTCATTTAACAAATATTTCCAGAGATACTACTATGTACCGGGTTAGACCTAGATTTTTGAAAAAGGAAGATGAAGTCCCTTTCTTTGTGGCATTTACAATCAGATAAAAGAGGCACAGCAAAAAGTAACCAATAAGTGAATGACTTAAAGCTTGTAAGAATTGCGTGGAACAAACTGAGATGGAGACTATCTGGGGAGAGGCTGTCACAGGTGATCAGGGAAGGCCTCTTTGAGGAGATGACATTGAAACTAACTTTGAATTTTAAGAGCTGAGAGTCACTGGCATAGCATTCTAAAATGTGAAAGGATATTAAGACATGAAAGACCTTGGCTTATTAAAAGAACTAAAGATAACATCACAGGGGTAGAGGGGGAAACAAACATCTTCTGGTGGGGAATCAAAAGTTCAGTTTTAGTGTCATTGATTTTGTTGAGTGTTTTGGACCTTCAAACAGATATATAGGAACTAGTCAAATACTTAGATCATGACTAAGAATTGAGAAATGATTGTAAAATAACAACGTATTGGTTATATTTAAAGCCATATGACTGAATAAGGCCACCTAAGACAAGAGCGCATAAATACAAGAGGATCAAGGAAGCAACAGGAACAAAAGCATTTAGAGTTAGAGGAAGAACTAGCAGAGAAATATACAAAGAATAGGCTTAGTGAGAAGAGAATGTGAGGTCTGCTACTTTAGGGCCATTGTTATGGATAATGCTAAGACCATCGAATAGTGTCTTAGTTATATCTATCTCATAAAATCAAAGACTAGAACCTGTTAACACAAAAAGGTCCAATTTGGGGGTTAATGTGGGTGTCTATACACTGCAGTAAAGTCTTCAATAGTCATGATCAACAGGAGATAAAAGTTGAGCACACAAGTAAATTTTCATGGTCATTTACCCTTTTTTCCTAGATATGCAGAATAGACTGGATCATCACATCCCTTGTGTTGGCAAATACGGTGTGGTCAGAAATAGACAATTATTTTAAATTACACATGAAACTTTTGGACACCCTGTATCATTCTTTCAAAATAGATTCAATTTTTAGGTTTTTGAAGCCTCTTTATCTCATGTCAGATATTGTCCTGAGATCATGCAAAATTAATATGATTGAAACAAATGTGTTTTTAAAATAAAGATAAATAGATGCAACTTTTCTGTCAATTCAGAACCATAAAAATTTATCAAAATGAGGAAATGCTATGATCAAAATTTTAATTTGTAAAATTACTCTGTGCACAGCAAGGAGGGTGGGAGAAGACAGATTGGGGGCAAAGGTAATGATGGCAAGGAAGATCAAGAGATGAGGAAGGGATGACCCACAATTCAGGAAGCATAAGAAAGACAAAAGGAGGGAGACCTGCAGCATTTGTTGCAGAAAGAAAATAAAGCTATCTCCGTTGTCTGTTGTTAGAGTAAGGGATTAGAAGGAATCAACCATTTCCAGAGAGTCCTAAGCTGTGAGATGGACAATAATCCCAACAGGAAGGCAGACATGTCAATGTGTCCCTTACCATGCCATCGTCTGTGGATACACCACTTAGTGGCATTTATATAGTTTGAGGAACAAGTATACTCTGAATTGTGACCCCTTAATTGTTCATTCCTGTTTATTCCTTTCCAAATTCTTATTACATGGTGCAAATTGCAGAATTCTGCTATTCTTGATGATGGTACTGTTGTGTTTTTCAGTTTCATCACCCTAATTTGTTACTAGAGCAGAGCATTAAAGGATTTTTAAAAAAATAATTTCTTTGTTATCTGTTGCATGCTTAATATCATCAGAAAAAGCTATGCCTATCACATATTCTCCTGGTATCCAGAACCTCTCCACAGCACAGGAGACTAACATCTGTATCTTGCCATAGACTACAAGGCCCAGGAATACAGAAACCATGAGTCCTTTTGTATCCACTGAACCCCCAGAGCCAAGTAGAGTGTTTAGGACATAGGACCAAAATTACTTTTAAGAAAGTGGGAAAAATAAAATTTCATTCATGAATAAATGAAAAAATATTTATTAAAATGTGTATACAGCAATGGTGTAAAACATACGATAAAAGGGTGTTGTAAGTAGTTTAAAGAAAGTCTTTCAGGCAAGTCTAGGAGAGATAAAATTATTAATAGTAGACTTAGAACTGGAAAAAGATTCAATACTTATTTACCAGAGAGAGTAAAAGAGGTTAGATATTAATAACATAAGATGGTATTAAAAATCAATTTGGAGATAAAGAATTTAAATCAAAAATACATCACAATTTCTAGTTTCTTCATCAAAGCACTTCAGAATGTGATAATAATGATATAAATAACACAAGAGCAGAGATCTCTCCAGCTTTCATTGTGTGCTAAAGACTGCACTACGTGAATTATATATATCATTGTAAATCCTCCCAATAGCTCGGCTAGTGAGGTATTTTTACACCTATTTTACGGTTCAGTAAGCTGAGGTTTAAAAAGTTTATGTAATTTGTTTAAAATTCTCAAGCAGCAAAAAAGTTGAAGAGCTCAGATATAAAAAAAATCTATAGCTCTTCCCACTATGTGACATTTATTATTTGCTTCTTTCCTATTTTCCCTGCATATGTAACTTCAGCATCATTCTTGTCATGCCAAACTTACAAAATTATATTTTGACCTTATCTCAATGGAACTTGTGAAGATGTGCCACATTGAAAAAATTAGTATTAATCTACTACACAAGAGCATTTTTTGACTCAAAATTGAAATGCTCAGACACTTCATAGATGGAGGGATAATCCCAGAAAACATGCCAATATTCATGAACCAAATGATGCCAGCCAAGTCAATAAGTTTCTCTAGATTTAACTAATTATCAAAATTTTGTTGATTGAACATTTATTTAATAATATCTCAATTATCTGATTTATAATAGTAGTGAAGAATTTAAAATATTCTTTAAAGTTAATTGAGTTTATTCAACTGGTTTAGAGCAGCAAATCACCAGTAAATTATTTATATTGCATTTTCAAGTAAAGCTAGTAGAGTTTATTCAATTGGTTTAGAATAAACAAATTTGTTAATCTTTGATTATCTATTCACTTAGATACAGATGAAAATATTTATTTTGAGTGAGAGCTTTCATTTCCTCTCCAATTCCCAGAATAGATATAATCTTGAGAAAATGGTTTGGGATACATGTCTGGCATCAGGCCTTTGATTGCTAATAATTAATGTGGAAATCTCCTAGCTGTCAAGCATAAATCCAACATTTTTATAATTTTCTAATATAATTTAAACTATACTTTTTGATATAAATTTCATGACTATATAATAGATACAGTTAGTTATTTTCACAAGGCTGATGGATAATCTGTGTTCTCCAATATTCTCTTGAGATTGTGTCTGTTAGTGACATGAGAAAGTGACAGTGGCAACTACAGTTAGTATTTGCTGCTTTTCAGTATTTTGCTTTATTGTTGTGTGTCCAAAAACTTTGTAAGCTTGTATTTAAGATCATCACCAATTCATATCATGCTAATAACTACAGTAGAACTTCAAACAACAGTACATTCTTACAATAAAGTAAGTTAGATAAAAGAAAATGTGGTGCCCATAGCTCAGTAGGTGGGGTGCCAGCTACATACACTAAAGCTGCAGAGTTCGAACCCAGCCTGGGCCTGCTAAAATAACAATGACAACTGCAATGAAAAAATAGCCGAGTGTTATGGCAGGTGACTGTAGTCCCAGCTACTTGGGAGGTTGAGGCAAGAGAATCACTTATGCCCCAAAATTTGAGGTTGCTGTGAGCTGTGATGGCAAGGCACTCTACCTAGGGTGACAGCTTGAGACCCTGTCTCAAAAAAAAAAAAAAAAAAGGAAATGTTAAGAAAATTGTTAAGGAAGAGAAAATATATTCACTATTCATAAAGTGGAAGTGGGCTATTATAAAGGTTTTCATCCTCATCTTTATGTTGAGTAGGCTGAGGAGGAAGAGTTAGGAAGTGGTTGGTCTTGCTACCTCAGGGCTGATAGAGTGGGGAAAAAAAATATACATATAAGTGAACCTGTGCAGTTCAGACCCATATTGGTCAAGGGTCAACTGAACCTTAGCAATGTATGTTAGGAAGTATTGCGGTGGTCTTAATTATTTTGTTACTATTGAGTTCCATAGCCTGTTAGTTTACTGTGGGATTATTACTAGAGTTGAGGACAATAGATAGAGTAATGCCTTCTGGAAGTTTATCTTGTTTCTTACCAGTTTTCCAAAGTTCTGTCTTCTGTTAATAAGAATTGGTTACTGTTAAAAAGAGAAACCAACACCACCAAGAACAGAAACCCATGCTTATATGTTGCTTTTAAACTTCGAGACCTCCATGAACTTGAGGCGTTAAGTTGAAAACCACTGCTTGTTGAGTTTTCAGGTCACATGGAATACCCCCTGCTGGTGGTTTAGAAGAAATCTCAGCCAGGTGGTTGCATTGGCTTCTACTTGTTGCATGTGACCGTTAGTCCATTTCTGACCCATTCTGCTTTTAGCCCTAAGTCTTAGGAGTCTGCCTCTGTTCATTAATTCCAGTATTAATTACTACAATTTTCAGAATACCACCTGGAAATAATTTCTGCCATAATACCATTTTGAATTGATTCCACTTGGTTTCTGATTTTAGATTTACACGGACCAACCCAATCCACTTTGTGGCTCTTGCTTCAGAATTTCTTCGTGGCCTACTCACAGCTTGTAGAAACTTGTCTTTGTCCTTTGATTCCTACCAGTTGGAGTTGTGGTAGTTTTACCCTTAAGTTGAATCAAAGAATGGATTTTGGGGTATTGATAAATCCAGAGACCTTAATTTTACCAATTCTGTGTTCTTGTAACCATGAGGCAAACCAGTTAGGTCTGATAATGGCATTTCTTATTCCTCCACTCGCCTCTTCCTTCTACTTCACAAAGATTTTACAAGATTATTGAATCTAAACTCTTTACACTAGCTACCGAATATAATATTAGATAGATATACATTTCGTTAATGAATCAAAATGTCTGAAAATACTTCCATTGTTATGTTGGCTCTGCTACTTCCTTCAGGCCCGTATTTTACATCCATAAAAATGGAATAATAACAGTACCTAGTTTATAGTATTATTGTGGAGATGAAATGAGATGATACATGTAACCAGTGCCTTGGTTATAATCTGCATTTGATCCATGTCAACTTCTATCATTATTATTATTGAGACAGAGTCTTACTATGTCACCCTCAGTAGAGTGCTGTGGTGTCACAGCTCACAACAATCTCAGACTCTTGGGCTCAAGTGATTCTCTTGCCTTGGCCTCCCAAGTAGCTGGGACTACAGGTACCCGCCATAATGCATATACATATATATATAAATTTTTTTTTGTTTGTTTCAGTTGTCATTGTTGTTTCGCTGGTCCAGGCCAGATTTGAACACACCAGGCTTGGTGTATATGGCTGGCTCCATAACTACCGTGCTATGGGCACTGAGCCTATTATTATTATTAATTGGTAACATCTTAAGGCTCTACTTTGTGAGATTACATCTCTCCTGTTATAGAAATTTAAACAGAAATCCATAATACAAGTTATAAATGACCTTGTGCGGTCTTCTTATGGGACGTTAATATGTTAATTTTTAATTTGCTTACATGATATTTCTTCAGAAGGACTCCTGCCAATGTGGCTGAGGCATCACACATTGCTCAAGATCCCAGCAACTACCCAGGTGGTACAAGAAGCAGTTCTGTTGTGGATTCTCAATTAAACTTCATTTTTATTACTAGGAAGGGCTGCTGTGGAGCCTGTTGGTATGAAACTGGTTTTCACAAACTGAAATCTGTGTTTAAGAGGATGTACATCATTACATTATGTAGGTAACTGAATGTTCTCTCAAGATATCTCAGGAGTCCTAAAAATCTACACAGGAAATAGCGTTGTTCGGTCTAGCTTACATGACTAATTCACCTGAAATACTATGAAGAAATTCTGAATGTCTGATCAAACAAGATGTTTTGACACTAGTCATACATACTTAGCAGGCTACTACAGGGGATGCCAAATATTGTTTAGGGGTTTGGTCTGTGGAATTAGCTAGAATTGGCTTTAACTGTTCTGTTCTTTACTAGACTTATATATTGGAACAATTGCCCTAAGCTTTCTAAGCTTCAGCTTCCTCTTTGGAAGGCAGAAGTCAGGATTTGAGCCCATGTCTAGCTGGCTCCAAGGCCTGTGTTCTTTCTCCAGGGCTGTCACAGATCCTGAGGGATGTTCCGAGGGATGGTTACGTGAGGTGATGGATGTGTTAACTCACTTGTGATAATTTCATAATGTATACATATATCAAATCATTAGAATGCACAACTTAAATGTATATCTACATATATATTTTGGTAGTTTTTACTTCAATAAAGCTGAGAAAAAAAGAGAATCTATTGGTTTTTAATTTTCTGTTTTAAATACACATTTATTTCCATGATTTTATGTTTGACTAAACATAAAATAGAGCCTAATATAAATACACTTATGGAAATATATAGAAAATCCTATTTCAATAAACTTGTATCTAGGTGAAAAACATTCATGGATGGTCAATTTTATGTAAACTGATTTCAAAGTAAAAGCAAGTGCCTTAGTCCTTTCTAAGACTACTTTATTTCTATATTTTAATAAAAGGCTTAAAAATTTCTGTCCAATCCATCATTTTATTAATAGTCAAGATGGACTATTTTGGGGGCTGCCCTGTCTGCTTCCTACCGTGTCCACATTTGCACCACAAGAGTTGGTATTGTTGCAGGAAGATGAGGCCCAATGGAGAGAAATTACACCCAGACACTGGGTTTAAAAGAGGAAGGCTTCATTTCAGCTGGTGGAGTGATGGCAGACCTGAGTCCAAAATGGTCGTGCTCCCTGATTAGCTCTGTCTTCTCCTTTTTATCTCCAGCCCACAAGTACCTTTCTCATTGGTCAGTTTGAATCCAGTTGGAGAAGTGGGCTCAGGGTTTTTTACAGAAGTGGAAGCAAACATTAGTTTCCAGGTGCCAGGAAGTTAAGTTTCTACAAATTCCTAAGATCTGGGTAACCTTGGGGAGGATCTCACAGGTATAGCCTTGGGGTCTCCTTGAGAAGACCTCTTTTCTCTTAGACCTCACTTTTTCTGAGTATCTGCTCTAAGTATTAGCCACGGTATGTGGAGCAACCAAAAGGGTAGCTTCCAGCTACTGCAATTCTGAGGTCATAAAACATGTCACATAAGGCCTACAGTGACTACAGAAAAAAATGAATACATTGTTACACTGATTAAACACAAAAGCCATTTTGTAAAGAGGGCAACCATTAAAATTCTCTAATTTTAGTAAAGTATCTCAAGAATGGAAGAAAAAGTATCCAATGCACTCAGTACTATTATGAAACCAATTTATAATCACCCACACTTTCATATGAAAGATAAAACACAATTATAGCCCAGGATAAAGGCGGGAAGAGGAGAGGAATGGAAGGTTGAATGGAAGGAGGATAAACAGTGAGACCACACTTATGGTGCATATTGCAAAGGTACATGTCAAATCTATTAAGTATAGAGCATAAAAGTCTTTTTTTTTTTTTTTTT
>CAUYTI010078736.1:0-10158 GCA_963575145.1 Galago senegalensis
GGGCGCCTGTGGTCCCAGCTACTTGGGAGGCGGAGGCAAGAGACTCGCTTGAGCCCAGGAGTTGGAGGTTGCTGTGAGCTGTAATGCCACGGCACTCTACCCAGGGGGATGGCTTGAGGCTCTGTCTCAAAAAAAAAAAGAAATATCCATTTCATTCATTAACTGATTTTTAAAAAAATGATCCCATCCATCCCCTCTCTTTAAGAGATGAATTTCCAAAGAAAATGTTACTTTGAGGGTTTAATAATTATTTATAAAAATAGATCATATATTTTGTTGTTTGGTTAGTTGGGTAATAACAACTTAATCCAAAAGAAAGTTTTTAACATATAGAGGCTTATGGTGTAAGACCAAAATTTTAATTCTATAATTTCTTGGTTTCTTTCTTTCTTTCTTTCTTTTTTTAAGAAATTGTCTTTTTCTGTTCTCTGGGCTAGAATGTAGTGCCATCATCTTTGCAACCTCCAATGCCTGGACTCAAGCAATCTTTCCACCTCAGCCGCCTGAGTGGCTGGGACCACAGGTGCACCACCACAACTGGCTAATTTAAAAGATTTTTTTGGAGAGGCAGGGTCTTGCTATGTTGATTAGTCTGGTCTCAAACTCCTGGCCTCGAGCAATTCTCCTGCCTTGGCTCTCCAAAATCCTGGGATTACAGAAATGAGCCACCACACCCGGCCTATAATTTCAATTAATGGATATATATGGTTGCAGTAAATTATGAAAGTGTGACCAATGAAAGACTTCAAAACATATGTATATATACACACACACAATTGAACATAAGCATACATTTGTACATATATACTCACGTACACATACATATAATATTAGGAGAAAATTCTATGAGGAAGTCAAGTAGAAATATACGTTTATAGAGAAAAGGAAATATGTAAAATTACAAACTCTTAAAGAAAAGCTGGTTCATATGTTTTTACCACGGATGATTAGGTGATGATCGGTATCAAATTGCTATGCTATTTAGATATCTTTGTATTTTAAAAAATGATGTAACAATTTTATTTTATAATGTGCTATAAATTAGATCATTGGCAAACATTAACTTATGATGAAATAGTTTAAGATGTCAACTTAAAAATGTGCAAGGTAGTTCCAGCTACTTGACAGGCTGAGGAAGGAGAATGACTTGAGTCCAGGAGTTTGAGACCAGCCAGACCACATCTATTTAAAAAAAATAAAAAAATACTCTCAGGTGAAGCAAGTTAGAGAAAAAAAATTACAAATAGGCAATGCTCATAACTTAGTGGGTAGAGTGCCAGCCACATACACTGGAGTGGGCAGCCCAGCCTGCCAAACAACAATGACAACTATAACCAAAAAAATAGCTCGGCGTTGTGGTGGGTGCCTGTAGTCCCAGCTACTTGGGAGGCTGAGGCAAGAGAATTGCTTAAGCCCAAGAGTTTGAGGTTGTTATGAGCTGTGACACCATAGCACTCTACAGAGGGTGACATAGTGAGACTCTGTCTCAAAAAAAAAAAAAAGAATAAAAAATAAAAATAAATTACACACTTGATGCTTTGGTTTCAGATAGCCTGGAGTCAAGTCCCAGCTCTTTGATTTCTTAGTGGCATGACCTTGAGCAGCTTACTTCCCCGCTCTGTGCCTCAGTTCCCTTATCTGCTTAGTGAGATAATGGTATCACCTACTGGTGGATTAGCATGGGACTGAGCTGAGGGATGTGGAATGCTATGTGGTATTGTCATAGTAAGCAGCAGTGTTAGGTGCCTCCTGTAGCATGATAAAACGTATGTTTGTTGTTGTTGTTTGAAACAGAGCATCACTTTGTTGCCCTCAGTAGAGTGCCATGGCCTCAGCCTAGCTCATAGCAACCTCAAATTCCTGGGCTCAAGCAATCCTCCTGTCTCAGCCTCCTGAGTAGGTAGGGCTATAGGCGTGCACCACCACACCCTGCTAATTTTTCTGTTTTGAGATAGGGGTCTCACTTTTGCTCAGGCTGATCTGAAACTCCTTACCAGTAGCAATCCTCCTACCTTGGCCTCCCAGTGTGCTAGGTTTACAGGCAAGAACCACCAAGCTCAACTGATTCAATGATTTTTTTAATATAACAAACAATAAAACCCTTTACACCACAAGTATTTTACATGAATGTTAGCATGCATGTCTGCTTTGTAATTAAGGAAAACAAACGTTTAGGCACAAGATTTAAAAAATGCAACACATATATTTGGTCTTTGTCCCAGTTCCTGACCAAAATCCTAAAACGCTTGGAATTTCCTGAGTGATAAGAATGTCTTTTGTTCTGATCTAAAGACTCTTGGCAGGACCCTAGACAGCTTTGGGATGGGGGTGGTCACCAGAAAGACCAAGTGTTAATTAAAAGCTTGGAACTTTCAGCCCCATCCCAACCTCCAGAGAAGTCCTCCAGACTAGCTGGGGCTAGTCACCAGTGGCTAATGATTGAATTAGCCATGCCTAGGTGATAAAACGTCTGCAAAACCTCTAAACAACTGGGTTCAAAGAGCTCCTGGATTAGTAACCCACCGAGGTGCCAGGAGGGTGCAGGCCTGCTGAGGGCATGTGCACTCACCCCTGCATGCACCCACCCCCATACCTTCTTCTATACATGTCTTCCATTTGGCTGTTTCTGAGTTGTGTCCTTTATAATAAACCAGTAAAATATAAGTAAAGTGTTTTCCTGAGTTTCATGAGTTAAGCTAGCAAATTACTGAACCTAAAGTGGGGGTGGGCTGGCAGCACCCGTAGCTCAGTGGGTAGACAGCTGGCCACATGCACCAGGGCTGGTGGGTTGAACCCAGCCCAGGCCTGCTGAAAAAAAACAAAACAAAACAAACAAAAAAAATAAGCGGGTGTTGTGACGGGTGCCTGTGGTCCTAGCTACTCAGGTGGCTGAGGCAAGAGAATCACTTGAGCCCAGGAGTTTGAAGTTGTTGTGAGCGGCAGTGCCACAACAGTCTACTCAGGGCAACAAAGTGAGACTCTGTCTCAATAAAAAAAATAAAATAAAGTAGGGGTGGGGGCCGTGACTTTCTAGTCAAGTCAGAACAGAAATATGTAGTATAAGTAACCTGGGAACACGATACATGTGCCTCTCTGAAATGAGGCAATCTTATAGGATCGAACCCTTAAACCTGTGGGGTCTGCTGCTAACTCTAGGTACTTAGTGTTAAGAGTTGAAATGAATTGTAAGATATCCAGTTGGTGCCAGAATTGGTTGTCATAAGGAAAAACTCAGCATTTCTTTCTTGTGCTTTGGTTATCTCAGAGGACTTATTTATGCCCATGGGCTTCCTGTGGTCTGAGCTAAACCCTTACCATGTCCAAAGCCGATTGAGTTTTGCTAGACTCGTGTATCTTTGTCACCTCAGTATGTTTACTGTAGGGTCAAGGTGTAAACAGTAGCTGTAGGGTGTGGCTTAACCGTTCTTTATTAAAGCCTGGACATCTCCACTTAATTCCAGATTTCACTTGATCTGACCAAGAGACGGAAAGGCTTAGACATTGTCCAAGGCTGGGGTGTGTAGCCTGGTGCCTGTTTTTGTATGGCTTGTGTGCTAAGAATGGCTAATACATTTTTTAAAAGTTGGAAAAAAATCAAAAGAAGACTATTTCATTATGACAAATGAAAACTTATTTATTCGTAATTATAGTTTTCTTATCCTTCAGATCATGAAAAAAATTAAAATTGAAATGTTTTCATGACCCCCAAAGCTGTGATGGGCTCCTGTTGTTCTGCTCTTACGTTGACCTTCTTAGCCATTTTCTGCTTATCTATGGCTGCTTTTGTGTCACACTTTGACCCTCTTATTCACTCTTTGCTTATCTATGGCTGCCTTTGCGTCACAATGTCCAAGATGCATCATTGCAATAGAGGTCATGTGTCTGCAAAATCTCAAATATCTACTGTCTGGCCCTTTATAGAAAGAGTTTGCTGACTCATACTCTAGTGATTTACAAATGAATAAAGTGAGGCTCTCAGAGACAGAGTGACTTGGCTAGTGTCCCAGAGGCATTTATGGAGTATGAGGGATGGATACCTGTACCTGCATACCTATAACTCTCTTGGGCTTCTCCTAGGCCTTCCCTGGCAGGGGCCCTTGCAAAGCCCTGCAGGCAGGTGTAATTCCAGGGTTGGACTTCTTGAGTGTTCTGAAAGGGATGAGTAACAGGATAGCTGGAATGCTTTCCTCCAAAAGTCGGCCAAGGTTCGGAAGAAATGCCACTGAGCCTCAAAGCTGAGTTCTGAAAGAGTCACTTGCCTTGGGGAGGAACCAGGTGAATGAGACCTCAGCTTGCTTCAGTAAGCTGAGCCGTACATACCAGGGTGACCCTGAATGAGATGAAGGTGAAGATTGGAGATGAGGGTAATGGATACACTTACAAAATCATCTTATGTAATCAGTTGCTAGGAAGGATATATTATACTGAACTGTATGAAGTTGCTGAATTTCCACTGTTTTTGACTCATAGAATTAGAATTTCATAGGATCCAACCTACTGTGATTATCTTATTTTACAAGTGGACAGACTGAGGCTCAGAGACATTAAGTTTTTTGTCCTGGGAACAGCAAAGAAGGTAGAAGATCTAATTCATCTCTGTCTGCTTCCAAGTCCATCATAGAATTCTTTTTTCCCCTTCCTTCCTTTTTTTTTTTTTTTTTTTTGTGACAGTCTTGCTTTGTCTCCCAGACTAGAGTGCAGTGGCTGGATCATATGTCACTCAAACTCCTGGGCTCAAGCAATCCTCTCACCTTAGCCCAGGGGTTCTCAACCTTCCTAATGCCGTGACCCTTTAATACAGTTCCTTATGTTGTGGTGACCCCCCCAACCAACCATAAAATTATTTTCATTGCTACTTCTTAACTGTAATTTTGCCACTGTTATGAATCATAATGTAAATATCTGATATGCAGAATGTATTTTCATTGTTACAAAGGGGTAGCAACCCACAGGTTGAGAACTGCTGCCTTAGCCTCCTAAAGTAGCTGAAACTATAGGCACTTGCCACTGTTGCAGGAAGATGAGGCCCAGTGGAGAGAAAGAACACCCAAACACCGCGTTTAAGAGCAGAAGGGCTTTATTCCAGCCAGCAGAGTGGCAGCAGACCACACTCCAAAATGGCTGTGCTCCCCAACTAGCTCAGTATTCTTTTTATCTCTAGTCAAAAAGTTCCAGCCCAAGGGTCAAGTTTGAATCAAACTTGAGTCAAACTGGAGAAGTGGACTTGGGCTTTTACAGAACCAAGCTTTTACAGAAGTGGAAGCAAGCATTAGTTTCCAGGTCTCAGGAAGTTAAGTTTCTACAAATTCCTAAGAGCCGAGTCACCTCGGGGAAGACTTTGGTGGGTGTATCCTTGGGGTCTCCTTGAGAAGACCTCTGTTCTCTTAGACCTCAGTTTTTCTGGGTATCCTCTTTCACCACCACTCTGGGCTCATTTTAGATTATTTATTTACTTATGTATTTTGAGAGAGAGCCTCACTCTGTGCCATGGGTAGACAGCTGAATTTTTCAAAGGTGACCCATGAGTGAAAACAAACTTCAAGTATGACAAGAATGATGAGAGTACCGTAGCATCACGGCTTATAGCAACCGCAAACTCCTGGGCTCAAGAGATCCTTTTGCCTCAGCCTCCTGAATAGCTGAGACTACAGGCACCAGCCACAACACTGCCTAGTTCTGAGATCGCACTCTTGCTTAGGCTGGTCTCAAAATCCTGAGCTCAGGCAATCCACTCTGCCATGGCCTTCGAGAGTACTGGGATTACAGGCATTTGCCACCATGCCCAGCCTTTAATTTTAAATTTTTTTGTAGAAATAGGGTCTCATTATGTTGCCCATCCTGGTGTCAAACTCCTGGCTTCAAAATATCCTCTCAACTCACTCTCCCCAAATGCCGAGATAACAGGTGTAAGTCACCACGCTGGCCCCTCACATAGAGTTTTGTACTATTTCCCTGGTAAACTCCATCCCTTCTCCTTGGTGACTTGTCTACTGAGAGGATAAGGTTCAAATTGCTGAGCATACCAGATCTTTGTGGCTCACTCTTGCTCCCTTCCGTATTATAACCTTGTTGTTTTTTTCTCTCTTCTGTTCTGTTGGCCTCCCTCTCCCTCCTCCTTACTTTATATCTCTTATCTGTCTCTAAGTCCTCTCAGTTGACTTCTTGAATGCCATGTGCACCTGGATTCTTCTCCTTGTTGCCTCCTCCGTCTCTTGTGGGATCCTGCCTCGGCTTCCTAACACAGCTCCCTACTTGTGCACCTGTCCCCTCCATGCTGAAGCCACGGGGATCTTTGGGAAATGCAAACCTGACCGCACCACCCTTTGTTGTATTTCTTCAGTGGCTTCTCCTATTGCTCCTAGTGTGAAGAATGTCCCTCACTGCAGTGTCTGGGATCTGTGTGAGTTGCTCTGCTCCGCTCTGGGGCTCCTCTTGTCCACCCTCCCACCTGCTCTTGAACTCCTCCCACCTCTCAACTCTTTGTGCCAGCCTTGCTTCTACAGGACCTGGGCATGAGATGTTTCCTCTGCTTGGAATGTGTCTCCCCCACTCCCTTCTTCACCAGTTCACTTACCCTGAGTTATCAGCTCCAGGAGCACTTCCTCAGGGAACCCTCCCTGCTCTCCCAGACCTCAGTCAGTTTTTCTTGCTATCTTACCTCCAAGACTGGTACTTTCCCTTCAGAGAAGTTATTTGCTTACATGCATTTGTGGGCTATGTGTAAGCTCTCCGAGTGTGAGCAGGGACCATGTGCATCCAGCATCCTCCTGACCTATAAATGACTGCCTTTCCCCGTGTCCTCCTATGGGAGGAGGGAGCTCTGGTGTCTCTGCCTCTACTTATAATAAGGGCACTATCCCATCATGCGAGCTGCACCCTTATAACCTCATCTAACCCTAATTACCTCCCAAAGGGCCTGCTTCTAGGCCTTTATATGTTGAAGGGTATTAGGCCTTCAACATATAAATTTGGGAAGATGTATTTTATCCATAACAGAGAGCGCCTATGCACTCCTCAAGCCCTTCACTGTTGCCTCTTAGGGAACCTTGGGCTAGGCTACTCGCTTTCACCTTTGGACTTTTATTTATTTATTTATTTTTTGAGACAGAGTCTCACTATGTTGCCCTCGATAGAATGCCGTAACCTCACAGCAACTCCAAACTCTTGGGCTTCAGTGATTCTCTTGCCTCAGCCTCCCAAGTAGCTGGGACTGAAGGTGCCTCCCACAACACCTGGCTATTTTTTTGTTGCAGTTGTTATTGTTGTTTTAGCTGGCCCGGGTCAGGTTCAAATCCGCCAGCCTCAGTGTATGTGGCCCATGCTGTAACCACTATATTACGGCCACAGAGCCTGGATTTTTATTTTTATTTTTTTGTACCTTGTACTTCTTTTTTCATCCCATTCAGCATATTTGTATGCTCTGTGTTCCTTGAGTGACTATGAACTCCTGCAGGCCTGTCTGGATCCCCCACGCCCAGCATAGCTCCTGGGGTTCCAGTGTGTATAAGGAGGCAGTGCTGAAGTGGCTGTAATGCCTCATCTTTACTCATGAGGCTTTAAATGGGCTTTTCAGGTGCTCATCCTGTGCACATACCAAATTGCTATTTATAAAATAGTTAGATGTCTCTTTCAAGCCTCTAGGTGTGTTTTTCACATGATTCCCTCCAGCCAAGGAAAGTAAACATCCAGTATTCTCCTGATGCCACGCCTGTGGACTTGAAATGTGAACAATGACACGTGTCAGGGTGCAAATAACTCATGTGTGCATAGCTGAGCATTTATTTGCTTAATCTGACAGTGAGCTTACCAAGCCCATAGCACTTAACACTAAGGATAGGACATGTATTCTGAGGTTATCACAAAGCACAAAGGTGTTTCTAAGAAATGTATGAATTTCTGAAAGCTTTTTTTTTTTTCTTTTGAGACTGAGTCTTACTTTGTCGTCCTCGGGAGAGTGCTATGGTGTCACAGCTCACAGCAACCTCCAACTCTTGGGCTTAGGCAATTCTTTTGCCTCAGCCGCCCGAGTAGCTGGGACCACAGGCTCCTGCCACAATGCCTGGCTATTTTTTTTTTTTTTTGGTTGTAGCCATCATTGTTGTTTGGCTGGCCCAGGCTGGATTCAAACCCACCACCTTAGGTGTATGTGGCTGGTGCCTTAGCCACTTGAGCCACAGGTGCTGAGCCGGCAATATTTTTCAATAGCAGTTCACCTAGTGAATGTTGATACTTTGGGTTTCAGTGGAAAAAAAAAGTTTATGGTGGGGGCAATTATGAAAAAAAATGTCTAAAAAAGGCATTTTGGCAGTTGGAACAGGGGATGATAATGAGAAAAAGGTTGGGAAACATTGCTTTACACTAGATAAAAGAGAGGGGGCTCTGTGATGAGATTTATGTGAAAGTGATGTTTGTACAGTTCCTGCTGCATTATAAAAACCCAGTATATGGGTGGTGCCCATAGCTCAGTGGGTAAAACACTGGCACATACACAGAAGCTGTCAGGTTCAAGCCAGGCCTGGGCCTGCTAAACCACAATGACAACTGCAAAGAAAAAAAAAAATCTGGGCATTGTGGTGGGCATCTGTAGCCCCAGCTACTTGGTAGGCTGAGGCAAGGAATCGCTTAAGCCCAAGAGTTTGAGGTTGCTGTGAGCTGTGAAGCCACGGTACTGTACCAAGGGCGACATAGTGACAACATAGTGACACTCTGTCTCAAAAAGAAAAAAGAATAAAGATTTCTTCTACCTCATCTCATTTAACCTTATACCTACTCTGTGGGGAAAGTACCATTATCATTATAGACAGAGAAATGAAAGTTTATAGAGGTCTGTTCAGTTGCCCAAGGTCAAACCTCTGATGGTTGACAGAGGTAAAATTTAAATTTCTGACTTCAAAGCTTGCCCCAGATGCAATGGGGCAGTAAGCCCTTTCCTCACAATGAGGTGAAGTCACCTACTAGCAGGAGGGTGGGGAGAGAGGTAAGAGAGATGGAATTGACCAGGGCTGGCATTCTTAATGGCCCTGGACTGATGGAAGCATCCCATGCACAGGGCCATGATGATGACTGCCTGTGATCTCTCAGCCATCACCAAGCCCTGGGAGGTGCAAAGCAAGGTATGGACTCGCCCTAACCCGGGGATGAG
Source organism: Galago senegalensis (assembly GCA_963575145.1). NCBI lineage: Eukaryota > Metazoa > Chordata > Mammalia > Primates > Galagidae > Galago > Galago senegalensis. The sequence continues at coordinate 9,143 of CAUYTI010078736.1, forward strand.
GGACTTCCAGTGCTGGTGGCAGCAGGTAATGAGGCTTGGGCTCTCTCAGCCCAGTGCCAGAGCCAAGTCATTTTTGCTCCATCCTCCTCTGCAAGGATATGGGAATCACCTTAGGGTCTCTCCAATGATCATAGTAAAGTGGGAGTGTCGGGGCAGGGATGGGTTTACCTTCTGTACTCAGTTGAAAATGCAAGTGGGTCGGGAGCAGGGATAAGGGAATGGGCTGGGGCATTTGACTTGGTAGATGCGTGAGGGTCTGTCTGTTGCAGGTAGCTCTGCTGGTTGCTGCTGAATTCTGGGAGCAAGGTGACCTGGAGCGCACAGTGCTGCAACAGAATCCCATTGTGAGTAGAGAGGGGACTTTGGCCTGATGTTGGACATGTGTGGTCTCATCCTGATAGAGCTGACCTTTTCTTACCTTTTGTCCTCAAAGTGTGGTCAACTTTATTACTTGAGAACATGTTGGAGATGCATATTCAAGGCCTCACCCTAGACCTATCCAACCTGAAGTTCTGGGGGTGCGCCCAGGCTGAGGCCAGGTGTAGAAGCTCACACCTGTAATCCTAGCTCTCCGGGAGGCCGAGGCAGGTGGATCACTTGAATTTAGGAGTTCAAGATCAGCCTGAGAAGAGTGAGACCATGTCTCTACTAAAAATAGAAAAATTAGCTGGCATCATGATGGGCTTCTGTGGGCCCAGCTATTGCTTGGAGCCCAAAAGTTTGAGGGCGTTCTAGAAAGCCCTCCTGGCTCGGCGCCTATAGCTCAAGGCTCGGCGCCTATAGCTCAACTGGCTAAGGCGCCAGCCACATACACCTAAGGTGGCAGGTTCGAATCCCCAGCCCGGACCCGCCAAACAACAATGACGGCTGCAACCAAAAAAAAAATGGCCAGGCGTTGTGGCGGGCGCCTGTGGTCCCAGCTACTTGGGAGGCGGAGGCAAGAGACTCGCTTGAGCCCAGGAGTTGGAGGTTGCTGTGAGCTGTAATGCCACGGCACTCTACCCAGGGGGACAGCT
>CAUYTI010078739.1:0-19350 GCA_963575145.1 Galago senegalensis
TCCCCTCCTACTCCCTGTGACCCCCCTCCTCACTGGGTCCCCTCCTCCTCCCTCTGTGTTCCCCCCTCCTCCCTCTGTGTCCCCACCTCCTCCCTCTGTGTCCCCACCACCTCCCTCTGTGACCCCACCTCCTCCTTCTGTGACCCCACCTCCTCCCTCTGTGTCCCCACCACCTCCCTCTGTGACCCCACCTCCTCCCTCTGTGTCCTCACCTCCTCCCTCTGTGACCCCACCAACTCCCTCTGTGACCCCACCTCCTCCCTCTGTGTCCTCACCTCCTCCCTCTGTGACCCCACCTCCTCCCTCTGTGACCCACCACCTCCCTCTGTGACCTACCACCTCCCTCTGTGACCCACCTCCCTCTATGTCCCCACCTCCTCCCTCTGTGACCCACCACCTCCCTGTGTCCCCACCTCCTCCCTCTGTGACCCACCACCTCCCTGTGTGACCCACCACCTCCCTCTGTGTCCCCACCACCTCCCTCTGTGACCCACCACCTCCGTCTGTGTCCCGACCACCTCCCTCTGTGTCCCCACCACCTCCCTCTGTGACCCACCACCTCCCTCTGTGTCCCGACCTCCTCCCTCTGTGACCCACCTCCCAAAAGTGAGCCAGTGCTTGCTCTTGGGAACTCCTGAAGTGTTTATTATTTTGTATCCTTTATTTACGACTTAGAGTTTCCTTCCTTGTGTGGTTAGTTATTCTGGGGTGTGTGGGTGCCTTGTGCTCCTTTAGGATGAATATCTTCTCTGGAAGCACCCCATATCATCCTCTTTGGGTCCCCAATCTTGTCTTCTATGTTGTCTTATGCTTAGGAAACTTATCATAAATATTTTTGTATTTCATATATGAGGGGGATTTAAAGATATAGGCTATCCTACAGTGTATACAGAGCCTTGGTAAATACATCTTTAAAGAAGTAAAGATATGGAATTATTTTTTATTAGATACAGAGGTTGAGCATCCCTAATTTGAAAATCCAAAATCTGACATTTTTTGAGCACCAACATGATACCACAAGTGGAAAATTTCACAGCTGACCTCATGTGACTGAACACAGTCAAAATGTCGCCAAAACTTTGTCGTGTGCAGAAAATTATTGAAAATATTGTATAAGATTATCTTCAGGCTATGTGTATAAGGTGTGTATGAAACATAAATACATTTTATGTTTAGACTTGTGTCCATCTCATTATGTATATGCAAATATTTCAACATTCGTAAATATTTAACATCCAGAACGCTTCTGGTCTCAAGCACTTTGTACAAGGGATAAGGGATACTGAACACGCACTACGAATGCATCGCCTGATTTTCCTTTTCGTAAGTATCAGTTATAAACACAGCTGACTTTATTAAGTATATATTCTTGTTCATCTGAGGACCTTGGAAGTGGATCTGTCCCGTTCCTACCTTTGAACCTGAATTGGCCTAATGATTATAACTCATATCATGTGAGCACAATGTAGGTTATCCCATTCAGTCTTTAAAAATAACATTAGGTATTAGATGTATTATTTTCTCGTTTTACGGATAGGAAAACTGAGCCTTAGAGAAGATAAGTAACCCATTCAAAGACCCACAGCCGTGAAGAGGCAGAGCTAGGGCAAGAGGCTAGCTGGGTTCAGCAGCAGCTGCACTCCCAGGAGCTTCACCGTTGCATACAAGCTGCTGGCTTTTGTACATCTGCTACACCATACAATCTCATTTACAGCCGACTAAAGTGAAATTCAAAAATGTTCAGTAACATACCAAGGTTATTAGGTCTATCTGGCTCCCAAACCTTTGCTCTTTTCATCATATACCTCTCCCTCTTATTAGCGGTTGCTAAAAACGATACCTCGGATGAAGATTAGAAATAGTTCATCTCCAAGAGCCTCCCCATTCTAAGATCTGGGTTATGGGAATTAGATTTGCCAGGGAAGTCACATTGTAAGCACAGAAGTTATTCTAGCTACAGAAGGTAGCGCCACTTCACCTCTGTTAGTTCCTGCACTAGTGAGAATACATAAAGACTTGGAACTTGAAACTAGTTCAGAACAGAACAAAACAAAAACCTTTCATATTTTGTAAGAACTATTAACAAGTCATCGAAACGGCTGTTCCAATTCTCTCTTCCTTTCTTGCAAAACAGTTGAAACGCGATGAAAGTGAAAGGCACAGAGACAGACAACAACAAAATAGAGATGAAGTCCCTAAAAAATCCACAGAACTGCAGGATTCAGCCAGTAAGTTTCAGAGTTTTTTGGCCACTGAAGTCAGCTTGAGAAGTTCTTGAACAGTAAGTGGAAGATCCACCCCTTAAAAAAGTTCCAAGGGAAGGAGAATATTTACCTCTTTCATCAATTTGCCACAGATACCCCCGAAAACTGGATAGTACTGAGAATCAGCATCAAGCCAGGTGGAAAATTTCTTCCCTTGTCTGAATCTGTTTTCATTTAACTTTTATTTACGTCCACTATTCTCGCTTTGTCTCTATATAACATGGTTTTGTCTGTGATTGATTATCAGTTCATTTCGAATTTATGTATATTGTGATTTAATTAACTCTACCCTTAGGCAATGTCTTTTGAGACATATTAATGAGGTGGGAGTCTTTTCAGAGTATTCATGATTTATACGTTTTTTGTTCTTTTTTTGGCATGGCATCAAACTTTGAAATCCTGCATGGCAAAGGGCTGAATTGTGAGCTTATATGATTCTAGGAAAGGTCTCTGGGTAGTTTTCCTCATCAGTGTTTATCAAAGATTACTTTTTTTACGTCTAATTTTTTCTTTTCTCTTTTGCTGATTAAGAAACTACTTGGGGAAAAGTCATTTGTGGCAGAAAGGTTTTTTTGTAGTTTGTTGGGGTTTTTTTATTGAATCATTCAAACTAGCTTCAAGATATTCCTCCTTAAAAAAATGACTTTAATGTGTCGAGTTTTAATGTTTTCCAACAATATGCTAAAACAAGATACAAATAACCAATTGAGTGCATGTGATATAGGAAGGTTGCGTATTTCTTCTACATTCTGCGTGGGGAACTTAAAAACTGCAGAACGCAGCCGGGCTTTGTGTGTTTGGATATCTGTGTCACTCATCTGGGGACATTCAACAAGTATTTTTTAAGGGCCTGCTAACTCCATCGGAATGTATAGCATGCTAGCCCCAGGAGCTCTTTTCCACTCCTCCTCCAAAGCAAGAAAAAGGACAATCAGCTAACCCTTATCCACGATATCAGAAAGTCAGACATAACAACTCAAATTTTATAACCAGGGGTAGTGTAGTAGTCATTCTGTAATTCTAGAAAGATGGAGGTAAATACATATAAGAAGAAATAGCATACGAGATATAAAAATGGTTGCCTCCATCAGCCGGATGACTACTATTTCGGTTGCAAGCCTTTTAGCACTCACTGTTTTGCTCTCAAAAATATAGGCATCTGTGTTGTTTTTGACAAAATAAAAATTCTAAAAAGCATCATTAGTTTTACCAGAGGGTTAGCATTATTCTTAAAATTTGGGGGTAGAGAGTGAATCCTGTTCATAGCTTTCCTGATGGGAACGGACTTTCCTGTCCTGTCCTGGGTGAAGCTCGCCACCTCACTGGGCACATCTGTACTCAGGGCCCCCTGGTAGGCCCATAAATGTACCTCTAGGGGACAGGAATGGGAGCAGGTTTTGCCTCACCAGATTCCCAGCCCAAATTCTGAATGTCACAGGGAGGATTTTAATCAGTGTTGATGATAGACAACAAATATAAAAGTTAGCTACAAAAGGTTAGGTTGTTGAAGAAGAGTATATTGACAAAGTGCCAAACAATGACATACTGTATTGTTACGTCTGCATCACATATACTGACAAAGGAAAAACATGCCTTTCTAATGGAGAAATCTGGGGGGGTCTGTCTTTAATTGAGTGATGGTGAGGCGACCTGATATGTTTCTAGATGTGAAGCAACGTGAAATACAGTTGCCCTTGACCAAAACAGGTTTGAAGTTCACAGGTCTTCTTACACCTGGATTTTCTTCTGCCCCATCACCCTGAGACAGCAAGACCATCCTCTTCCCCTTCAGCCTACTCAGCTGAAGATGAGGAGGATAGAGACGTTTATGATGATCGACTTCCACTTAATGAATAGTAACTACATTTTTAAAAAATTTTCTTAATAACATTTTCTTTTCTCTAGCTTACTTTCTTATAACAATACCATATATAATATTATAACATATAAGCTATGTGTTAATCAGTTGTGTGTGTTATCAGTAAGGCTTCTTGTCAGCAGTAGACAATGAAGAGTTAGGCTTGGGGGGAGTCAGAAGTTATGCATGAATTTTCAACTGTTCAGGGGGTCAGCATTCCTCACTCCAGCATTGTTCAAGGGCCGACTGTACACAGCATCACCTGTGAAATCTTATTTCCAAGAGTGTCTAACCTGAATCTAAGCATGCCTCCACAGTTTACAGGAAATAGAAGAGTGCCTTAGTCTATCTGGGCAGCTTTACCAAAATACCTTAGATGGGGTAGCTTATACCCGACAGAAGTTTATTTCTCACAGTTCTGGAGCCTGGGAAGTCCCAAATCAAGGAGCTAACAGATCTGATGTGTGGTGAAGGCCTTCTTTCTGGTTCGTAGATGACATTCTCACTGTGTCCTTATGTAGTAGGAGGAACAAGACAGGTGTCTGGAGCCTCTTCAAAAGTGCACTTATCCCTTCTGTGAAGGCTCCAGCCTCATGTCCTAGGCACTTCCAACCTCCAACCCCTTAATACCGCCTCACTGGTGATTATGTTTCAACACACGAATTTTGGGCAAATACAAAACATTTGCATCATAACAAGGGGCTAGCAGAATATGTTAAAAGACAACATAAATAAAAAACCAAATCCTGCATGTGGACCCTTCCCTAAGGTAACTGTCCTGACTCTTAAAAAAAGTCCAACGTTGCTAAAGGGAAAATGGGGATATACTGTAAGTTAAAAAGACTCAAGAGACTTAGCAACCAGAAGGAATGTACAACCTTGACTGAGGCTCTTTAGGAGGAAGAAAGAGCTGCTATTAAACCATTTTTTTAAAAAAATTGAAAATTTTATATATAAATTAAATATTTGATAATGATACAAAAAATGTATAAAAGCCCTAGTTTTGTAATTCTGCTTTCTTTGACAACATAGAAAAATTAAACCCAAAGTCACACGAGTCATATCTTGGTGAAATCTGGCACTGTCACACTCACATTCCTGGTGTTTCTGCCTCTTAGACATTTTCCTCACACTCTGGCTAAAAGCTGACACGGTTGTAAGCTCCTAGCTCTGCAACTTACTAGGCTGCTGAAGTTTCCTGGGCAAGCCATCTTCCTCCCAGGGGTTCATTTTCTTGGTGAGATAAAATAATTATACTAGTCTGCTGAGGATTGTGTTCCAGTGAGTTCTAGCATGACTTTAAAAGCTTGAAAGAACTGTACAAATGGGAAGTTTCAATTTGTTTCTCCTGTGTAGCTCCTGGTTTCCTGAATCCTAAGACTGGAAGGGGGTGTGGATCCTGTTATTGACTTATACGTCATAAACGTGACCTTAAACATGAACACACCCACTATTCTATCTGCCCAGAAAGGTCAGCCTCATGCAGGGAAAAGAGGCATGTCTGAACCTTCCCACCTGACTGTGTAGATACACAGGCCCCCTGGGCTGTGATAGGCACCTGGCCAGGCGTGAGGATTGTTCCTGGGACCACTGTCACTTGATCCCCTGAGGAAGATGAGTCTTGCTCTACACAGATCTGTGCTCAGTAAGAAAAGAGTGGATTTAGCATGAGTCTTCCTTGGGCAACAACCACACTGGGTAATTAAGGACAAAAACAATTGACCTGAATTTTTTTTTCTTTTTACAATATAAATTATACATATAATCACCGACTTCTACTTGTTCTGAACTATCTGGGCCTCAGTTCAGCAACCAATGCCTGAAAATTGTCTTCTAGAAGAGTGTACCTGATGTTACTAGCTGTATTTGTACATCAGTATATTTCTTGAAATTGTATAATACTTCAGTTCTTTGAATTTTTTTGTCTCGGAATGGAGGCTGTAGAGCAATTCCATATGAGCAGCTAACATACTTATTTAAAAAAAAAAACCACTAAAACAAAATACCTTTCTTGTTCTTCTCATAAGTAGATACTATATATATAATATTTTTTGTTGAGACAGTCTCACTTTATCACCCTTGGTAGAGTGCTGTGTGTCACAGCTCACAGCAACCTCAAACTCTTGGGCTCAAGTGATTCTCTTGCCTCAAGCTCCCAAGTAGCTGGGACTATAGGAGCTTACCACAACACCTGGCTAGTTTTCTACTTTTAGTAGAGATGGGATCTCACCCTTGCTCAGGCTGGTCTTAAACTGCTGAGCTCAAGCAATCCACCTGCCTCAGCCTCCCAGAGTGCCAGGATTACAGGCGTGAGCCACTGTGCCCAGCCTGATATTTTATGTACCTTCAGGGAAGCTTTCTAAAGACAAACACAAAGTAGTGGATCTTAAGAGCACGTGACAAAGGCAGAGGAAAATATTTCATGGCCACTGAGTTATAACGAATTTCTTTCAGATATAGTAAAAATATAATTAGCATTTCTTTAAGACTTATTGAATGCTAAATCTTTGTTCACTATGTTAAGTGCCATATAGTCAGTACTACATTTAAAGCTCCCAACATCCCTACCCTTATTCCCATTTCACAGATGAGGAAACTGAGTCTTAAAGAGATCATGAATTTCCCTAAGACCAGCATGATGAGGAGGCTGAGTGGAGAGTTTGTATTCAGGGAGTAACTCCAGACCCAAGCTCTGAGCTCTTTTACGGCTGCCATCTGTCTGTCAGAGCAGTTCACTGTCCTCCTGGGGGAGAACTGCTATCATTTAGTTATGCTCCCCAAAGGGAAGTGGGAGTTCAAGAAATTTTAGCCCAGACTTTTATTGGCTCAGGTTATGTGGCATGAATACAACTATTGATTCAACTCTTGAAACATTTCCATGTTTTAATATGTCAAACACAATTATACAACCAGGGCGGTTCATGATGTACACTCAGTATAATCCCTGATTAGCTTGACTAGGTGGGATGATTTGATATTGTACCAATCACAGTTAATTCTCTCCTCACACTGACTAGCACGCCCCACTGGGAGAGATGCCGCGTATTCTCCGGGACATTGGATTGTAATTAAAGGGCTCTGTTCTGGGGCTTCTTTAACTTTCTCTGAAGCCCCAAATCAAAACCAGAACCCCTAACATACTTGACATTTCTTTCAGTCTTGTGCATTAATAAAACGTTTTTTCTTGTTGCTTTGTAAGGAATACATTTAAGAAAGCACAAAGGACTCTTTCAAAGAAAAAAACTTAATGCCTAAACATGTGACTTTTTAAAATATAAAAGTGACTGACCTTTTAAACTTAACTGCAAAGTTCTAAATTAATAACTGGCTACAACTAGTAATCACTGAGATTTCTAGAAAAATAGGAAAAGGCTCGTGGTAAGCTAGACTAAGGATTGCAGAGTGACTGCTCATACCGAGACAGCTGCCAGTTGTCCCATTCCAAAAAGTTTCTGTCTATTTCTGGGGTAGGATGTAAGCTCTCAGTAGTACAAGACCCCAGCTAAAGTATCTAGTTGTGTCATTTTTATAAATACAGTAGAACCTCTCTAAGTTGACCACCCAAGGGCCTGTAACAAATTGGTCAACATACAGAGGTGGTCAACGTAAGGAACCAGACCTACTGTACTGATACATACATGTGGTGCATGTCCGGTCTGTGAAAATTGGTCCAACTTATGGGGTGGTCTATGGAGAGACTTTGTCAACTACGGAAGTCCTACTGTATTTTAATCATTTTCTAACTTCAAGACAGAACTTTGTTATTCAGTTGCTTATATTTTCAGGAAATTATGTAGGATTCCTTCAGCTATCAAATATATATATATTTTTTTCCCTCAGCTAGTTCTGAAATTAACTCATGTACATGTATATTTCATGTAAAATGGATAATTCATTTTTGAGCCGCGAAATAGAATTACTTCACGTGTTTTCTCCTTGACGTTGAGCTACTGCAGCTGTTAGTATCTCACTTTGGGAAGGCTAGGGTCATAAATGGTTAGGTGAAAGACCTAGTGTCCTTAAAAGAGAAAAAGAAACTGTATTTATGTGTAACACTGCGGCAGGCTACAGCCAACTGCACCATATATAATGCACTTAAAGATGCTCCCAAGTGTCCCTACACTGTGCAGTCCTTGACTAGAGATGTGAAGGGCAAAAAGATACACCACTCTATCTGAAAGCGCTTAATTTAAGATCTAACTGGGAAGACAAAAAAATGTACACATTCAACTATGAGGGCACTAACTAAACTTGCAATATTAACTCTGGTAGGAGATCAGAGAAGGAAAAAAGAAGGACGAGCTGGAACTTGGATTCTCCATCCTCTGAGTGGTCCTCAGACATGGAGCAGTTCTATTGGTTGGAGCCAGTTAGGATTATAGAATCTCAGACCTTCTGCCCTGACCTGCTGTATCCGAATCAGCATCTTAACAGTATCTCCAGAATACTATTTAAGATTATCTTATAGTTTTATTTCAGTATTACCCTTAACATGGTTGCCTCTTTGAATGGTGAATCTTGAGGTGGACACGCCACGTTAGGAGTACCACTTGGGCAGAGTAATCCAAACAGGAAGGGATAAAAGTTGAATTTATGAAGTGGTGGTTCCATAAAAAAGGTGAGCATAGTTTGCCAACTAGCACCTATGAGATATTCAGAAAATGTGATGGGTGCCTGTAGTCCTAGCTGCTCCGGAGGCTGAGGCAGGAGGATCTCTTGGGCCCAAGAGTTTGAGGTTGCTATGAGCTAGGCAAATGCCATAGCATCCCAGCCCTGGTGACAGAGCAAGACCCTGTCTTAAAAAAAAATGAAATATTCAGAAAATGTCTTCTTTCCTGCTGTCTCTCCAAGACCTTAGTCACTGGCTGGTATACAGTAAGCACTCACTAAATGCTTATTGACTGGGGGAATCAAAGTGATGGTTAAAGGAATAGTCAATCAGACATAATTGGCATTCAGGTCCATTCGATTTGGTCAGTATTTCTGGGTTTTGATTCAGTTTGGTTTGGTTTTTGTGCCTTGGTAGATTTGTGTAAGGATAGTCTCAGCTTGGGCCCCAGGGGAAAGCAAAGCTGAGATCATTTGTTAGGCATATTTATATTGATGTAAGTATTTTAATTTAGCACCACCTAAATAGGATCCCTTAGTTTGAGATTTATGTAAATATAAGAATTGAGAAGTACCAAGACGGCTCGGCACCTGTGACTCAAGTGGCTAAGGTGCCAGCCACATACACCTAAGGTGGCAGGTTCAAATCCAGCCCGGACCCACCAAACAACAATGACGGCTGCAACCAAAAAATAGCCAGGCATTGTGGCGGGCGCCTGTGGTCCCAGCGACTTGGGAGGCGGAGGCAGGAGACTCGCTTGAGCCCAGGAGTTGGAGGTTGCTGTGAGCTGTGATGCCATGGCACTCTACCCAGGGGGGTAGCTTGAGACTCTGTCTCAAAAAAAAAAGAGAGAAATACCAAGACAACTTTATAGGTGAATTACATGTAGTTTGATTAAACAGTTAATTTAAGAGCATTGCTAATTATAGTATGTATATTTACCAGTATTCTACCCCAATGATGGATAAAGTTTGTCATCATATGGATATGATACATAATGCGTCGTCATGGCAATAGGGCAAAAGCCCTACACATCTGTGCACCAAGTAAGGAAGTGTCCTCCGAGAAGAAGGGTGGGCAAGAGAGGTGGAAAGAGGAGAGGACAGTGACAACCCAGGGCAGTTCAGGCAAACTCAATGTCAAGTGGCCCAAAGAAGATGGTGGCATCTCAGCCAGGTGAGCAGAAATTGGGGACTCAGAAAGGAGACCCTTCTGCATGTGAGCCTAGGAATTCAGGTGAGAGCCGAGCAGTGTAGCAGGAGCCAAAGAAAACTTCCCAGTCCTGAAGACTGGGCACATGAGAAGGTAGGAAATCATAGCCCCGGAGGCCCTGGTTAGTGTGGGGGCACTGGGCCCTCAGTGTGGGAGGGCAGCTCATGTCCAGCTTCACGGAGGAGGGAGGTGGATGGAGATTTGATCTCAGGAAAATTGACCAGGCTCAGTGGCTCACGCTTGTAATCCCAGCACTCTGGGAGACAGAGGCAGGTGGATTGCTTGACCAGCCTGGAGCAAGATTCCATCTCTGCTAAAAATAAAAATCTAGCCGGGTGTCATGGCAGGTGCCTATAGTTGCAGCTACTCGGGAGGCAGAGGTAAGAGGATCGCTTGAGCCCAGGAGTTTGAGGTTGCTGTGAGCTATGATGCCACAGCACTCTACCCAGGGCAACAGAATGAGACTCAGAGAGAGAGAAAGAGAACTGACCTAAGGAAACAGAGTTAATTGTTGGTGAGGAAAGCTGACCTGGAGGACCAGGGAAAGTTCCCAGGCCTGATGTTACTTCGCAGCAGCTGGAGGCGTTCTGCCCTTTGGTCCTCTTTGGTGGCCTTCCTTACATCCTAGCTCCAGTTTCCTGCGTTGATTTCTTTCTCTGGCAGCTTCATTTCCGGATGTAGACAGAAGTCCACTTCGATTCCCTCCATCCCCTCAGGTCTTTCTGTCCCACTAGTGTCTGCTACTGCTGATCTTTAATTTTTCGGTTCTCTTTATCTTGTGGCCTCTCACCTTTGACCTTCTCATGACACTGTTGAGAGGGAGGTATTCCTGTCTAGAGCAGAGAACAAAGGCTCTTCTTTATGGGCCATGTTGGGTGTGTAGGTAAATCGCGCTGTGGGATAAGCCATGCTCCCTCCTTTGCCCTCTGGAGTAGCAGATGAACTCCGGGGGAAGAGCTGGGCCTTGCTCATACGCCTGCACCTGGCAGACCCTGCCCACGGTCAGTGGCCAGTAACTATTCACTGACTCCTGGCTGTCCGCACCTGCAGGTCAAAGCCCTGCTTGCCACTCTGTTGGCTGCCCGCCCCAAGGAATAGGAGCATTCTCACTCTAACTCCGGGGATTCTCAGTTTTCTCAATGGTCCTAAAATTTCGGATCTGCTGACCTCCTTTCTGCTGTGTTGGCTGATACTGGCCTTACTTTGACCTTCATGTATCTCCGGGTTGCTGTGATGCTAATCTTCCCAGGCCTCTTCTGGTTGAAAAATCCAATTCAAAAATAGCTTCTTTGAGAACAAGAAATCTGTTAGTCCATTCAACTGCAAAGTCCAGGAGTAAATCTCGCTTGCGGCTTGCTTGGATCCACGTGTCCAGGGATTCATCAGGACTCCGTCTCTGCGCCTGCAGACACCTCCTTCTCCTGTACTGGCTTCATTCCCGGGCGGCATCTCCAACACAGAGGAAGTGTGCGTACCAGGGGCCATCAGTTCAGACCTTCCTCCACAGTTCAGGGAAGTTCCAAAATTGAACTTGTATGTCCTTGTTCAGTCATTTACCAGCTCTGAACCACTTACTGGCCAAGTGTATGGAATGTTACCATTGCCTAGGTACAAAGGATTAAGGACCCAGCCCTAAAGCTGGGGGTGGGTCTGCCCCACCCAAACTGCCCAAGTCTGAGAGGACATGCTAGATAGCATCCCAAAGGAAAATTGGTTTCATCAGAAAAAAAGGAAAATAAATCTTGGAAAGACAAAAACCATAGCTATCTATGGCAGCCTGGTAGATACACAGTATTTCTTTGTCCTTACTGTGGTTTTAGACACGAATGGTTTGGTGTTTAGTGTTCATAAGGTAGGTTTATCTTTCTAGGACCATAAATCTCCCTCTCTTTGGTTTTTCCCAGTATCCCCTTTCAAGAAACTGTTTCTTTCTCAATTCAGGGGAGCAAGGAACATAAGCTGTGGAAGAGGAGGCAGGCTGCCACGGAGGTGAGAGTTCTCACTGCAGAGACAGCAGATCCCTGCTCTGCCCTTTCCAAGCCCTGTCACCTCGGGAGGGGTTGATATCAATTGTTGTACGCAGTTAATCCTTTCTCGTGTAGAGAGCTTTTAGCATGCATTTTATCTATTACTGTTGTTGTTAATAATGCTAATAACAGCCATGGCTCACACACTGTTGCTGGTGGCTCTGCTGGACTCCAGCAGACTGAAATGGCTCTGGCATTCTCCCCTCCCTTACCACAGCCCAGCCAACACTGGGCCTGCCCTCCCTGAATTTACCTGAGCCCCATCCACCCTGGGCCGGAAATGCACCTCTGTTGGAAGTTCCTTCTTCCCACTCCAACTAGCTTCCTGTCACCTGTCAACCGAAGAATCGTCAGGTTCAGAAATTTGGAAAGAGCTTTGTTTCTTGTAAAAGGTTGATCCTGCAGGCTAGCCATCTTGCAGGCTGGGAAGCCCAGGCTTGAGCAGAAGCTGAGAGCACACGAAGGGAGAGGTGAAAGGAAGGAGAATTGATGCTGAGGGGGGTGACTGAGCCTACATATTTAATAAGCTATAGGAGGAGACATGAATATTTATGAAAAAAGAAACACATAGACTTAAGTTTCTTACCTCTTTGTGGGTCACATGTTTAAAAATGGCAGCTGTTAGCATGGGCTGAGGAAGGAATTTTCAGCCCTGTGACATCAAAAGGTGAAGCAGAGGACATGAAGACCCTCTGTGTACAGCCAGAACCACTCCTTAGTCAGTGTTCTGTGATCAGGGAGGGATGATGGTCAGTTGTGTTGAAACCACAAAAGGGTGGGGCAGCTTCAGGTAGTTGGATGAAATCAGTGGAGAAGGAGTCTTTTGAGATGCTGGTTTCTGGTGAGACTTGATGGCTCAGCATATAATCCCAGCACTTTGGGAGGCCAAGGCAGGAGGATCGCTTGAGGCCAGGAGTTCAAAACCAGCCTGGGCAACATAGTGAGATCCCATCTCTACCACCTCCCCCCAAATTTAAAAATACCCAGGTGTGGTGGCACACAACTATAGTCCTTGCCTCTTGGGAGGCTGAAATAGGAGAATTTCTTGAGCCCAAGAGTTCAAAGTTATAATGAGTTATGATGAAAGAAAGAAAGAAGGAAGGAGGGGAGAAAAGGAAGGAGAGAGAGACAGAGGGAATAGAGAAAAGGAGGGGAGAAAAGGGAAGGGAAAGGAAGGGGGGTTTTGCTTAACACTGAGGCAAGAAAGTCTAATGGGTGTTTGTGGGGGAGTGGATATAATGAGGTGGCCAAACTTCCACCCCATCATGGCTAAGAGGTCAGTTTTTAAAGTTTCTCTGGTATCCTCTTAGGCATGTTGGCTGGAAAGTTAGGATTGCATTTTTATGTCTCACAGCCATCAGTTCTCATCATCAATGGAGAAGACGTCCCTGACCCCGACCCCGCTCTGTACCTTTTTTTCACAGCACCCTCTTCTTTTCCTTCCCTGTCCTCACTGCCACCTGTAATTATCCTTGTGTCTTTGTGCGCTTCTCTTACTGACCATAGGCTTTAGCACGAAGTCAGAGTTCAGTAAATATTTCCCAATACAATAAATCAATGTGAAGTATTTGCTGAGCCTGCTTAAGGGCGATACAGGAACTTTGCTGAGGATACAATGAGGAGTGTTGGAATAGCCGTCCAGCTCAGAGCCAGTGATGGAGGAGCACAGCTCAGAGCCAGTGATGGAGGGAGGAGCACGGAGAGAGAAGGCTGGAGAGGAAAGGTGGCTGGTGGTGTCCTAAGGGCCCTTTTTGTGGTCGGGGGTTGTGTCACAGAATAAGGCATCTGTTACCAGAGGCGGAAGCTCTGCATGTGACATTCATTTAAGTTTAGTCACACTTTTTCAAAGTGGTTCTGTCTATATTCAGCATCTTTGCCAATTTTATGTATTTTCTCTCTTTCCCGTTCTTTTTCTCTGTTTTGTTTCGTTTTTGGTGGGGCATGGAGGTACAAGGAGGTATTGGTCACATTGCCTACTTATTATACGATTCCCACAAGTACTTTGAATGGCAACTTCATAAATAATGGCTATTTATGATTGTTGTCTAGACTTAACAAATGGTTATTTAACAGGCAATGAAATAATTTACCCCCAGTTCTCATACTATAATTACACACATCACTTTTAAGGGGCACATGGTAGGACTTATGCTCAAAATGTAAGTGTTGTTTACAGTGGCGACTTATTCTCTACGGACAATGAAATTAGTATTCACTAGTACGAAATACAGAACAAAGACAAGTATAAGCATTTTTCAGGGATCAGGTTCTTGGAAAGAGCTGAATGTCTAAGTCATCGTACATCTGATCAATGCTGATTAGAGAATGTTAAATAACATGGCCATTCATTAACTTCACAATAGTACAGGCTTAGTTGCAAACACTTAGAAAAGACAAAAGAAAATAGAAAATAAGAAAAACAATACAGAATAACAGTGAAATTTTGATATATTCTCCCTTCTAGGTTTTTTTCTCCTACTCATGAATTTTTAAAGCATACAATTAGAATCCTACCGTACATACGAGCATCTCATATAATCTGCTTTAAAATTTTAATATATCATTAGTGACTTTCGAGGTCCGAACATTCAGAGCTTCATTGTTTAATACTGTAACTGCCAGAGACGTGAGCTATTGAGCACTAGAATTGGGGCTAGTCTGAATTAACCCACTGGATGCCAAGTCTATACAGAAGAAGTAAAGTATTTCATTATTAATCTTTACATTGATTACATGTTGAACTATTTCAAATATGTTGGGTTAAATAAAGCATAATATATGAGTATTTTTATTTTTTGAATGTGCCTGCCAGAAAATTTCTAGTGACAAATGTCACTCTCTTGGATTTTTTTTTGGTTGGATAATGCTGATCTATAGCATCATTTTAGAGCTGCATTATTTTTTATTATATGAATAAAATTATTTAGCCAATTCTTTTTTCTTTGTTTTTTTTTTTTTTTGAGACAGAGTCTCACTTTTGTCGCCCTTGATAGAGTGCCATGGCATCATAGCTCACAGCAACCTCAAACTCTTGGGCTCAAGTGATCCTCTTGCCCCAGCCTCCCAAGTAGCTGGGACTACAGGTATTTAGCCAATTGCTAACCAATTCCATCTTGTTGGGGGGTTTTCAAAATACTTCTTATTTTTTACTACCAAAAATTACCGTCTGAATATCTGTTCGTATCTCTGATTGTTCCCTCAGCATCTATTGCCAGGAGTAAAATTAATAGGAGAATGGAAATGTTTAAATGAGTAATATGTCACAAATGAATAAATAAAAAATAATGGTTATGCTTATTATTCATTTATCTTGCTTATTGTAGAGAAAGACATCATTCTGTATCATTTGCAATTGCTCATTTTACATTGAATCAAAGGCACCATGTCAACTATCTTCCAATAGATTAAAATGAGCTCCCACTAAGTTGTTTTTGAAGTCGGGTATAAGGTTTCATGTTTTATGTAAATTTCAAAGTATTGAGTTGGATCTCCACAGCAACCCTCTCTTTAAATTGGAATACATCATGTTAGGGTCTTGATTGTAGAAAATCATGAAATGGAAAAGATTAACAATGTATACATTTTTCAAACCTTTCCTAGTTTTCTTTGTAAAACTATGTGATGGCGGGAAGAGGGACCCAGGAGTTGTGAGCTTAAAAGGTCATTTATCAGAGGTCCAGAGTATTTGATGTATTATTTGGAGAAAGGTATACATGAACATGATTGTAACATTATCACTGGGCAATACAAAATAAAAACAAAGCCTAAGGATATTTATCCATAGTACATATACCAGATGAACAAAATTATATTTTCCTTATAGTGTTAATTGGATAAAATACACTGAATTTTTACATTAAATAGCCAGGAGACCTTCTCTAAAACCTTCCTTCCTGGCCTGCTTACAAGTTTTGCATTTTGTACTTTTCTCTGATATCTCTGGGATTCTTTGGGGAAATGTCAGGAACCTTTAGGAGCTGTTGAGCTCTCTTTCACATCCACTAGGTAGCATTATAGAAAATGCTGATTCAGTAAACAGAGCTTGTGTTTGACTGGGCTTGTGTTTGACAAGTTTGAGAACTTATTGGACTAACCAGTGGCTTGAATGTAACTTAGGGGAAATGATTTATGGCATTTCTAAAGTATAAAATGAAGAGTTTCTGGTTCACCATCAGTGTTTCATTTCAAATAATGAGTTACATTGTCTACCGGTAGGAAAAGAAGAAATAAAAATTCATAATTTAATCCAACTTGGCAAATTCTTCCTTTTTCCTTTCATTCTACGGACTTTGAAAAATCAGTCCTGCCCCCACTAAGCAGAAACATAAAGCTAGAGTTTTTTCTCCTTATGCATGAAGATAGAAGAAACAGAATAATTATCCACAAAACAGTATTCAGAACTTGAAAAAAATGACATTTTTTTTTTTGCTTGAGTCCAAGAGTTCAAGGTCACAGTGAGCTATGGGAAACAGAGCAAAACCCTATCTCTTAAAAAAAAGGATTTTTAGGCTGGGTATAGTGGCTCAGGCCTGTAATTCTAGCACTCTGGAAGGCCAAGGAGGGAGGATCACTTGAAGCCAGCAGTTGGAGAACAACCTGGACAACATAGTGAGATCCCATCCCTACAAAAAATTTTTAAAATTAGCTGGGCATTGTGGTACATGCTTATAGTCCCAGGCACTCAAGAGACTGAGGCAGGAACCCAGGAGTTTGCTATGAGCTATGATGACACCATAGCACTCTATGCAGGGCAACAAAGTAAAATTCTGTCACACAAAAAAGGTTATTCATTTAGATTTCTTTTAACTCATCTGTATAATTAGTAGGTTAGTTTAATTCCATATGAAACCTTTGCCATCTGCAGAACTGCCATACAATGGTGACATAAAGTCACATAGGAACAGGTTTAGTTGCATAATTAAGACAACAGAAAAGGCTTAAAAATCATAGTAATATCTAGGTTTGAGGGACTATTTTTCCTAATTAAAAACAAGCAAAAGCCTGCCATTTATTTCAGTATAATTTTGAAAGTGTTTCCGTGTGTATGATGCTTTCCACAGAACAAAATAACTCTGATACATCCATTCATAAGAATAAAATAAAATAAAAAGAATCACAGGCTTGACACCCATAGCTCAGTGAGTAGGGCGCCAGCCACATACATCGAAGGTGGCAGGTTAGAGCCTGGCCTCAGACAGCTATACAACAATGACAACTACAACAACAACAAAAATAGCTGGGCATTGAAGCTGGTGCCACTGGTCCCAGCTACTCGGGAGGCTGAGGCAAGAGAATAGCTTGAGCCCAACAGTTTGAGGTTGCTGTGAGCTATGACACCACAGCACTCTACCGAGGGCAACATAGTAAGACTCTGTCTCAAAAAAAAAAAAAAAAAAAAAAAAAGAATCACAGAGAAGTGGCAGTTCTCAAGGGAGCCTCCCTTAGTGGTGGTGCTCTAGAAGCCAGAAGTCATCTCAAGAAAAAGAATTATTTGCGATGCTACAAGGATTATTTTCTAACTAGTATAAGGAAAAGCTGTGCAGTCTTTTTTTATTTTTATTTATTTTTTGAGATAGTCTCACTCTATCACCTTTGGTAGAATGCCATGGCATCCTAGCTCACAGCAACCTTAAACTCCAGGGCTCAAGTGATCCTCTTGCCTAAGCCTCCTGAGTAGCTGGAACTAGAGGTGTCCGCCACAATGCCCAGCTGTTTTTAGAGATGGGGGTCTCATTCTTGCTCAGGCTGGTCTCAAACTCCTGAGCTCAAGCAATCCACCCACCTCAGCCTCCCAGAGTGCCCGAATGACGGGCAAGAGCCACTGCACCCGACCCGTGCAGTCTTTTTAAATAGTGGTGCTCACTCACGCGTTCATCGTGGCAGAGCTAACCCGTCAGGTATGTGGTTATTTTTCCTTGGTTTTAGTCACATAGTCTGTGGATGTTTTCTGAGCACTGACTCTGAGGATATCTACTGGAGTCTCATGACTGGTATATATTATATATTTCAAACATTTCCAAAATTATATGAACTTCTGCCTGCCTGATTGACAGAATATGAAAATTCGTAGTGGTTCAAATGTTTAATACACACATTTAACTTTTGCATAGCTTATTAATCTTAGCTATTTAACAAACTAAGTTTTGGGGGGGCAGTAACGTGTTACTGTGAACTGATATTGAAAGGCAGATGTGAAAGCAGACTAGAGATACGCCATTCTTTTCTTTTTTCTTAATGCAGACCACTTCACGAATTTGCACGTCATCCTTTCCCAGGCACCATGCTTATCTTCTCCACATCCTTCCAGTTTTAGCAGATGTACTTCTGAAGCCAGTGCTTTTTTTAAAAAAGAAGACTTCTTGCAAATGTTCAGTTTTTCTCAAAACTAAGAGCCTTCCCAGATTTTCCAGCATAAGACTCTCATATAAATTTAGCTTTCCCATTTAAATTTGAGGATGCTTTCATGTCATTTTATTTGTTTAATTGATGTATGGCAAAAAAAAAAAGGTAGACGATACAACGTTAGATAGATGCACAATATTATAAAGGTGCTGAAAAATGTATAATTTAGGAAAGGAAAAAACTGTATTAAAATGATAATACTCGGGCGGCGCCTGTGGCTCAGTGGGTAGGATGCCAGCCCCATATACAGAGGGTGGCGGATTTGAACCTGGCCTCAGTCAGCTAAAACAGCAGTAACAACTGCAACAACAACAACAACAAAAAACTATAATACTCAAGTCACATTTGACTTCTGCAGTTGCAGGAGTTACAGGTACAATATCCAAGATAACAAACATTATCGGTGTGTTTTGAGGATTACCATTTTAATACAGCTTTTCCTTTCTTAAAATGTGTGTACGTTTTTTTTTTCGTGTTCTGTATGTGAAATCCGGTTGGCTGCTATTTGACAGATTACTTCTCATTTGATACGGATCTCAGCTGCTCAGTCTTCTTCGTATTAATTACTTCTCGATCCTGTCTATTTAAAGGATTTATTTCCCCGCTAATTCCCACGTCTTCATCTCCATTTTCTAAATTAAAAAAATCAGGGCACAGAGAGAAGGTTCGTGTCATTCTGAGACACACCCCACTGCTTTACACGGGTTTTGCTTAACAGATTCCATCCTTGGCTCGGCGCCTATAGCTCAACGGGCTAAGGCACCAGCTACGTACACCTAAGGTGGCGGGTTCGAATCCCCAGCCCAGACCCGCCAAACAACAATGACGGCTGCAACCAAAAAATAGCCGGGCGTTGTGGTGGGCGCCTGTAGTCCCAGCTACTTGGGAGGCGGAGGCAAGAGACTTGCTTGAGCCCAGGAGTTGGAGGTTGCTGTGAGCTGTAATGCCACGGCACTCTACCCAGGGGGACAGCTTGAG